>PVJO010002649.1:0-125165 GCA_004026905.1 Hystrix cristata
TTTTTTTTTTTTTGGTTTTTATTCCTTTTTGTTTTGGTTGCTTCTTATCTATTTTGTTAAGATGCTTGCTGCCTCGTTTTTTTTATCAGTTTAAATAAGTAAGACCTTTAACAAGACTGTATTTTGTGCCCTGATTATATTTGTAAGTCAAACATTGTTAGGGCTTTCAAGTCACTACCTCTCTGTTATCTATTTATTTTCTGTATAATCATCTATAATTTTAAGAGTTTCATTTTAATATCTTCAGTATTCTGGATAAGTTGTATGTATGACACAATTATGAGAAACACATCACGCTTATAGTAAGTAGCACACATAGCTTATTGTTGAACAGTAATTGTGATAATTTTTTGTATACATCACCTCATTTATTTCACTTTAAAATATTTGTAGTTTTTCTGGTGGGGAAAGTGGACTTTTACTAACATCAAGGTAATGAAGTTTTTTGTTCTGGTATTATATATACACATGGTTTATTTTGAGTAAATTGTATTCATATTTGTATTTAGAATTCTGTGTTCCTAAATTCATCTTTGAGACAGGATCTTGCTGTGTAGTTCAGGCTGGCTAACTTGGAGCCTCAGCTGTCCTCAAACTCGCAGCAGTACTCCTGCCTTCACTTCCTTAGTGTGGGGATTACAGGCGTATGCCACATGCTTAGCTTCTGGGTGCTCAAAATTTCTGCTCATGTATTCATAAAATTATACTTTAAAATTCTTCAGAAACCTATTCACAATATATATAGTACTGAGAATACTTACATACCATCAACACTTATTATTAAACTATAAGTCCATTAGTGCTAGATATAGTTTCTAATATAGTCTATTTGTGTACAATACACTCACAATCTACATTTATACAACTTTTGTTTGTGATTCTTTGATTGAAAAGAATGAGTAATTTAAAATTCTTTATGCTGATTGATAAATTGATTCTGAGAGTAGTTTAAACATACTCTTAATATTAGCATTACCTATATCAGATTAAATAATTAAGAGACTCAAGTGGCACTGTTTTTCAAAAAAAATTAAGGAGACCTTATTCATAGTCCTGTCACTCTTGAAACATAGCCATTAACGTATATTTTTTGGGTTTCACAGTTTTAGGAGGATGGTAATGCAGGGTCAAAAGAGGAAAAAAATCCCACAAAATGTTATTTAATATATTGATGTTATTAAAAAATTCATCAAGTGCAAAGATAAATTGGGTAATATTAGAGAAGTACAAAGAGGTACTTTGCAGAAAAGCAATATGAATACAAAACAGAAAGGACGCTGCACTTTTCCTTAAATACAGAGCGTTCCATAGAACTAGTCCCTTTGGGATTTCTTTTTTTTTAATTTATTTTGTGTACCTTTCAGATTCATTATTTCAGAAGTTTCGAAGCCAGATAGCTTGCAAATCAAAACCCACCAGACACTGAGATATTTGACAGGATGCTGCTCTGGCCTCAAGTCCAACATTTAGGGCCATTACCAAATTATTTCTACTCTTTTTCTCTGTGTATTTTTAAAACCAGATAATACAGTTTTCAGGGTTAAAGAATTAACACCATTTCTCTTTGCCAGCTCCATAGCTCATTAAGCTGTTTATTCTGGTGGTTGTTAACATAGCTCTAATTTTACCTTGAATATGATTGTTTCTTTATTTATTCGTTTTAGGCGTTATCTGTTGAACCCTATGTTAACAGTTTTGAAAATGTCATTCTCTAACTCTTCTAACTAAAACAGTGTTATCTAAAAAGTGAAAATCAACATACACTTTTATATAATTATAATTTTAAAAAATTATTTTAGAGACAAAAGTCTATAATCATTTATTTTCCGGTTTACTTTTTAAAAATTATTTTTTCTGATGTTTCTATTTGGCTTCTATTTCCTCAAGCTATTTGTTTTTATTATAGCTCAATTATTGTCAGTTTCTTCATAGTATCTCATGTCTACCAGAACCCGGTTTTTTTCTGGAGACCTCTGTTTTCAAGCCTCAGTTTTAGTTTCTGCATTAGTTTCTCTATCTGGTGCAGCCTGTTACTTCACTTTGCCCACTTAGGATCCTTGATTGCTTATCTTCTATCTTGCTTTGTTCTCTCACTTTCTCAAAGGAAGTCTTCCCTGCCACCCATCTCACCTCCGAACATGGTAAAGAGTAAACTTACTGATAAACAATAAGCATATTTTCTCAAGCATTTTGTAAACTGTCTCACTTTCCCTTTTCAGTCTCTTTCAGCAACTAGAACAGCTGAGGAGACTAGATCCTGAGAATCTATCCCGATCTGGTTATTGTTGTAAACACCTGATCATTACCAAGACATTCAGACTTAGATATTTAACACAACAGATGTGGGGACTGGACCATAAATGTGTTTTGCTTCATATAGAAAGTGTTTAAAATGAGGGGGTATTTACCAATGAATTCTGTTTTTATGGGTCTTCTGAACCAAACTGAGCTCATGTTTTCTCTCAGCAGCCACTAAGTACTTAGCTCTGACGAGTATCTCCAGGTTACATTTCTGCCCACTCTCTGTTCTTCACATCTGCGTCATCTTTCCCACTGCAACTGAATTTAAGACAGATTTCAATTTTTGTCAGTTGGGGTGTCTAAAGGAGAGAGCATTGTAGAATTAATTATCTGCTGGACTCTGCCAATAATTAACAAACTATAGAGATCAAATTATGGAAAGCTTTCTGAGCTTTGTATTTAAATTATTTTCCGTTTCCATTATTAGAACCTAGTCTTTTCCTGACATATTCAGTGTGTAAGGATGTGCTTTGGATGGACTTGTCTTTAATTACTCTGAAATGGTGATTTAGATGCAAACTGTCACAAGGTACAGTTTTCCATTTATTAATATGCATTTGCCACCTGTCAGCCAAATAGATTAAAAATTGCTTATTAGCAAACTTGAATGAATAACTGAATTAACTGTATAAGTAAATGAACTTGTATACTTTAGGATGTCTACATTGTGTGGAAGGATTTTCCTTGAAAATGTGCCAACTCTTTTTCAACTTTTGGATCACATCTTATTATCCTAGCTGTAATTAGAAATCTTGTGAAATTAAGAACCATTAAATTCAATGAGTTTTCACTTCGGAAATTTGCCCAGAGGCACCCAGCCGATGGGTCTGCCTAGAATTGGGCTTTCGCAGAGTTCCCCCTGCTCTCCTCCTATTCACTCTAAAAGGGACGTCTTTTGCAGTTAGCTAATTAATTACACCTGCCAACAAGCAGATGGTTCTGTAGGCTTTGAAGCATGGAAATAGTGAGGTGCGTATCAACTAGGCTTCCTTCAGCTGCAATTTAAATTATAACTCTTGAAGCTCCAGAGGGAAAAATGTTAAATGATTATAAATAAAATGATAACTTAAAATGTTTTTAGCTTCAAAAAATATATTGTAAGGTATAAATTTTTAGAACTTACACGGTTTTGCAGTACTTAGGTTTAGTGTCTAGTTTGGAACAGTGCTTACCAGATGTTGCCATCTAATTGTTCTGCATTCCAAAGGAAAATGAAAATAGAGGGCCAGAGCCACTTCGAAAATTGTTAGGAGTAATTTTCAAAATATGATGATTTTTAAGTTGTGTTAATTATGAGGAAATCTATATATGTAACCGTGATGGAATTAGAATTTGAGGCACAGCTATTGTTCCTATTGACAGTCCCACTACATGTATTTCAAATTTTTATGCTAATCTGGCTAGTATTTTTTTTTCTTTTGCATTTAAGGTAAGCAGCTTTAGGTAGAGTTGATCACTAGATCTTAATATTCAATGTGAAATTCTTATATATATAGGACATACATATCTACAAAACTGAATTAATCATGGAATTTGAATATAGACAAGATAATCTTTGCATTATTCTCTTTCGTAAGGTCATATTAAGATACCTAGTTTAAATGATCTCAAATTCTTAATTAAATATTTAGTTTCAAAAGCTGTCCAAAAAACATTTTCTATGATTCTACTTTACATGTAAGAAAGTTTCAGTTAAAGTTTATGCTTTTTGGGGGGTGCTGGGGATCAAATTTAAGGCCTTGTGCTTGGTAGGCAAGCACTCTACCACTTGAGCTAAATCCCCAACCTCAAAGATTTTGCTTTAAAAGATAATGTCTTTAAATTTGAACATGTACTTTCATTACTGGTAGAATAAATATCTTGTATGTACAATGCATTGTACTGTATTTTTTCATTACAATATACTGTATTTTTACCCTTTACCTCAGTTCATTTATGAAATTAATGTAAATAAAATTAAACAGCTATGACTCCCAAATGAAATAATCTTCTCTCTTATACTATTTTAAATAAAAAGTTATCTAATGAGCATGTCTAATGAGGGATAGATTTAACTATATTAAAAAAGGATAATTTTGAACATATATGTCCCAAGAGGATACTTTAGTTTTCTTATAGTTGAGGACTGAAAAAATCCAATAATTTAGAAAGACTGAAAGCCAAGTGTCTTAATTTTGGGTTCCTTTTCTTTCATCTTATGATGCCTTACATCTTACTTTGACATTAACATGACTAAAATGTTATTCTTGACCTTGAAATAAGTCCATTGATTAATTTGAATAATTTACAATTTTTCTTTCTTTACTCAACAATTAATAAGGAAACACCTTACAGGGAGAATGCAAATTTGGTTAGGAGAATCAAATACCCTATGCATTTAAACTTTCATTTTCATAGTTTTAGAAATGCAGATGCAAAGAACATAGAGGCGGATTCTTCTCAGGCTTATGATTTTGGATATGTAATTAAAAAATCATTTTACCTATTCATTAAACCAAAGCTTTAAGGACTCAGTGTAGAATTCCCACAGTATTAGAAAATAATAAAACTTGCTTTCGTCCTTTCTTTTTAAGTTCAATCTTTCAGTGAATTGAAGGGCTTTTCCTTAAGTAGGCTGCATTCTTAAAGTTTTATTGTACTGCCTTTTCCTCTGTGTCTACTTTTGAAAGAAGCGAAAGGAAAGCGTGTCTAGTGATGAGTTTGGGATACAGTCCAGACACTAGCATTGCCAAGATTTTTTTAATGCACTTTTTTTTTCCATGCAGAAACAATCCCTTAAAAGCATAATTTTACCTTTCAACCCAATAAAATATTTTCCAAAAAGGACTTCAGGGAAATTACTTTGAGTAGTTAATTATACTTACAAGAAGATTACATAAGATAGTGTGCCTCACCTCTGGTTAAACTTTTCTCTTTTTTCTTCTCCTTGGTCTTTCCTTCCTATAATAAAGGGAATATAGAATAAGAAGTCTAAAAGCAGAATCCCAACTCAGCAGTTAAACTGGGTTGTAATCAGAGCTGTCGAGAACTGTTACCACTTACTCAGTTCTCTAAAGTTCGCTTTTCTCAACTGCAAATGAAGCCATTAATAATTACCTGATAGGATTTCTGTCCAAATGAAGAAAATACCGCATTGTAAATATTCAGATATTGGCAGCATTTATGAAGAGATATTACAGGAAGGGCTGGGCAATAGCTTAGGGGCCAGCCGGGAGACACCGGCTTCTTAACTGTGTGTGAGGCATCATCCGGCGACTTGTGGAATCATCTGTCTCTTACTTGCTGCGCTTTTTGGGTGCAGGATTCCCAACCCCAACAAAAGGATCTAGATTTAAGGATCTTAGGTAAATCTATGACTGTCTAGAACCCATAATATACTCCTAAAAGGATTTCTAAATTCAAATAAATAAGTTTAAATTATTTAAAAAAAATGAACAAACATTATTTACAAGAGAGAGAAGAGAAAATGACCAGGTAGGATGGAAGAAGTCTGCCTAACAGAGAATTCCTCCTACCTTCCCCTTAGTAATGCTTCCAGCACATTCACTGAGCTTGGCTGTGTGATTATCAACGTGTCTAGCATTTACAGGTTAACTCCTTTTCTCTTTACAATGTTGTTGTGAGTGTAGTGCTGTTAGTATATTTAGTTTGTAGGTAAGGGAACTTAGTCTTGAAGAAGTTAGCTAACGTTATTGCATGATAACCCAGTCTGACTCCTGAGCTGAGGAAATACTCACACCTTAGTAGCTCTCTTTCTTGAGTGGTGAAATTTGAGCTGGCATTTTGGAGTTTAAGAGACCGAATTTGAGACAGCATTTTGAGATGATTGGAACCCTTCTGACATTGTTAGACAGCGTATCACGTAGGTCTTTCCTTCATGTCTAGTATCACAAACCAGCCGAATGACCCAAACGATTTTTCAAGTTGTATATATTAACCTTGGAAAAGAGGATTCACTTTAAAATAAAGGGTACTTATTTACTTGAGAAGACATACTAATACAAGTAACAGAGTTTCTCATTGCTTAATGGAGCCTATTCTGTCATGACATCAGGTGTAGCAATAGGAAAATACTTTTCTACAATAGAAGAAAATGAGGATGGTGCTGCTAGGGGCCTGGGATAGAATGAATCATTAAAAACAATGCATATATTCCTTGCAGAAGTTTTAATCCATCCCTTTTCTTCAAATAGCTTAGGTATAAAGCTTTAAGTCTTAAATATTTCTGAGCAAACATAGTACTTCATTATATATAGTCTTTACTCAAGAGTAATGACCTTTCCTTGCATCAGCAAGCACTATTATAGCTTTGCTTGTTACGTATCTAATCTTTATTACCCATTTTATTGATTTAATAAAAAAAAACTATAATAAATTTAAACAACAGCACGGAGCAGTCTCACTACCCTCGCAAGCCTAAGCTACACAGATGTTTAATAGTTTTCCACGTTTCCTAATGAGTCCATTGTACTGCAGCAGAAATGCCAGATTTTGCCATGGAAGAGGAAAGCTCAACTTGTACAGGTCCTTTGAAATTTGCCCTAATTCTTTGGAAGTGTGATGGTGTTGGCAGCAGAGATAGAAGTACCAAGATATTGGCAGTGGAGCCTTTAGGACCTTCTGTGTTGGTCAGCTGTCCATTATTGTAACAAAATACCTGAGATAATAAACTTAAATGAAGGAAAGGTTTATTTGTGGCTCAAGATTTCAGAAGGCTCAGTCTATAGTTTGTAGCCTGATTGCTTTTTAGCCTGGGGAAGGGCAGTACCTCATGGAAGGAATACGTGGCAGAGGACTTACTTACCTTGTGGCAGCCAGGAAACAAAGCAGAGGAAAGCACTAGGGTTCTAATACATTTGTGTAGATCACACCTCCAGTGATCTAACTTCCTCTCACTAGTCTTCAGCTCCTGAAGATTTCACCACCTCCCAGCAGCACAGCAGGATGGTGACCAAACCTTCTACACATGGAGCTCAGGGAATATTCAAGTGTCCAAACTATAGCATTTTGAACTGTGTGCTTGCCTGAACTGAACAGAGGGAAACCTCACAGGTCTAAATTCTGTCACAGAATTAGGTTACGGAAATGACTTAAAGAGTAAATTCAACTAGATATCGAGGATTACTCAGAAGGTGAGAAAGGAAGTTACAGAATTTATGATCTTGTACTTAGGAACAATTTAACTTGTGGAACACAGATACACCCAATTTTAATTAACTGATTTTGGAAAGACATTTAATAATATTTAGCTCGATATATCTAATTCTAAAACTGTTATGCTACGCACCAAACTTAATGAGGATTTCATATAGTACTCAGGAGTTTTTATGTGATCTTTTTTTCTTCCCAGAAGATCTATACTTCAACCCCTAAGCATAGATTTTAAAATTCTTTGGCTAAAGGAGTCTCCTAGACTAGATTAATAACCTATTTTGGAATAGCTACCACTTATTTAACAGCTACCATGCTCCAGGAATTTTATATATATAGTATATAATTCTGCATATAATTGGACTAAGTAAATATTATCACTCCTATTTTATAGATGATAGAAAAGAAACCTAAATTAACCTGCCTGCATTCATACAGTAAAGTAGCAATGTTGTGCTTAAAATATGAACTAATCTACAAGCAAGTTGTGACATATTCATTCAACAGTGATACGTGACAATAAAAATGAATGAATTATGAATGTATGCAACAATCTCAAGACATTATTTTGAGTAAAAATGTCAAGAAGAAAAGAATACATACTATACTGTATAATTTCAGGCATATTAAGTTAATAAACAAGCACCATGAATTCATGGCAATAGAAATCAGAATAGTGGCTTTGGCATATATTGATCAGAAAGAAGCCAGAAAAATTTATGAATATTAGAAATTTTCTGTATCTTTGGTGGCTACATGATACAGATGGATATAGACAATGTACATGTGCATATACAAGGCGTGAAACTCAAAGTCTCTCCATTTTACTCTATATATGTGCAAATTTGAAGCGATATGCAAATCAAAGTATAAAGTTATTATTCATTTTGTTTTGGCGTGGTTCCTGATATTTCATATCTTGATAAGTAATGCTATATAAAATGACAACTACTCATATCTAATCATTCACTACCTCTTGATTTTTTTCTATTAATATTTTATTTTAAAAGAAATACTTAATTTGGATCTACTTTCTATGGGTTTTTAAACTGTTCTGGTGGTGGATTCCTTCCATTCTTATGTTATGATTTTTTATTTTCTTATTTTATGAAATGTTTTCTTCATTATTTTAAACATTAGCATTACAGGCATTTTAGATGAGACATTCAAATCCACAAGTCACATATTTATATTTTAATGTAATCATACATAGTGTCTTTAAAGCCTTGATATATTTGAAAATCATATTATCATTTTACAGATTAAATCATTCTTCTTCATCTTTTACTTGCAAGTTTTAACTTGCCAGCAACAAACATGCATAGCAATGTTATTTATTATTACTGTCATCAGGGAAAAATCATACTTTTCTGAAACACTCTGAAGTAGTAGTGAGGAAATCACACATTGTAAGAAAAGTTATTAAAACTATACAAACTAATATAGTAGGTGAGATATTTCAAAGTGACCTTGCAGTGTGCCCCAGGCTTACTGTATTAAAGCTTGTAAATAAAAGGGACAAATCATGCCTGGCTACTAATATGACTTCCCCCTTTATTGGTAATGAAAACATTGAACTCCAGTGATTTGTTCGACAGAAGCAATTACATTTTCTGAAAACTTGGAGCAGTTCTTTAAGAGGATTGTTGTCTATAATGAGGGCTTTCTGGTGGAGAGGAAAATAAAAATATTTGAGCTTCATGTAAAGGAGTATTTCATTTTAATAGCAAGAAGGCATCAGATTTTTTTTTATCTTTATACACGTTTGATTGCTTTCATCTCTATTATCAGAGAGATATTTACCTAATATAAATTTTATCTCTTCCCCACCATTCTTATTTTGCTTTTTGTGTTATAATTAATGGTTTCAATATATTTCTCAGATATTTTAAAACCACATTAAAAAATATTTAGCTAGAGCCTTCTACTAAAATATTTTAAGGTACAAGAGTTACATTTGCTACATTAATTTATGCAATTGCTTACTAATATCTTCAGATACCTATCAAGCTTTAAACAATGTGCTGTTTCTGTATCTAAGACCATTTTTTTCAAGAAAATAAAAGTAAACCTAACCTCTGTCCTTTAAGAATTACAGTTTAAAAGTGGTATTTCAAGAGTTCGACTTCATTAACAATAGGATAAGTGTGAATTAAAATCATACCACTATATATCAACCAGAATGACTACCATGAAATAGAAAATAAAAACAAAAAATCATGGCTGACATCAAAAAGAACTGAATTTCTCATAGACGAATGATGGGAATGTGAAGTAGTAAAATACTTTGGAAACCTGATTGTCTCTAGAGCCCACAAATTCTACTCTCAACCGTGAACATAACATAGTACATGTAGTCACCAAATTCCTATTTCAGGACATCTGTAACTGTACTATTTATAGTAACCCAAGTGGACAAAATATCCAAATGCTTTTCAATGCAGAATTGACAAATAAACATATAATACTATACAGCAATAAAAATGAACAGTGTAGATGAATTTCACAAAAATGATGTTAAGGAAAAGGAGTTAAATATGAAAGCATATATACTGTACGCCTCTATGTAAGATAAAGCAATTGGCAAACATATCTGGTCTAATATCAAGATAAGGGTCTTGGTAGGGAAGGTGAGAGGAAGGGAGTGTGCGGAAGGCTCCTGTAATATAGGTGTGTTCTATTTTTTGATCTGTGTGCTCATTATGTGTGTTTACTTTGCAAAAGTTATTTGCTTATTATATATTCACATCTATGTATGTATGTTAGACTTTACTGAAAATGTTTTGGGGAAAAAAACCCTTATGTTTCTTCAACTTACACATATGTTTTGTGAATATCCAGAAAATATAAAATTTGTTTGAGTCAGTATAACAAAGACCATTAGTTGTCAATAGTCATTGTTCCCCTGTAACTTTTAAATTATATAGAAAGTTTCACTGGTCATGTGACCACCCACAGCAAGGACTTTGGTTAACTACCCTCCTGTCCTCGGCTGCTAGACTGAATTTTGACCAACAGGATATAAATTTAATTGCCTCATGAAAGTTTGCAGTAACCTTCATTAAGAGAAAATATATACTTACTCTCTGCTTTTTCCTTTTTCATGACTTTCTCCATCTTTTTCCTGGCTTTTGAGAGATGGAAACTCCTTTTGTATTAAATCTGATGGAAAAATATATATATATTAAGGCTGGGGATTTTAGAGTGCTTAACCTGCAAGCACAAGGCCCTGGGTTCAATCCCCAGGACCAAAAAATAAAAAAATATAAAATAAATCTGATGGAGAAACAAGACAAATGAATACAGGCCTCTGATAGTTATGGATTTTCCATAGTAGCCTTGAATCACCTACCCAGAATTTTATATGAAAGAAATAGAAAACTCTGCCTTGTTTAAACTACAATCTAAACTAATTCTGAGTAAAGGATATTAATATGAATATACAAAAGAAATAAATCCATTTATACCTATAAGTAAACAGCTATTTACACAATTATAAAATCAGCGACAGATAACATGAGTACAAAACCCCCCTCATAGAATTGGGCAAAATGAGCTTCACAGTGGTGGACACAGTCATACATCTATGAAATCAAAAACTAGATTTGGAACTTAGTTTTATCCATTTGAGTAGATTGAGTATCACCACCATTATACTTCGAAATTCTCACAGTGAAGATCTACCTACCTATTTGTCTCTCTATAGGATATATACTTATGATGTGGAGTTCATTGTGACAAATATGGAGGGTGGATTTTTGTGGAGAGCTAATTTGAGTTAAAAAGTTAAATGTGAGGCTGGGATTTAGCTCAGTGGTAGTGTACTTGCCCTGAATTTAATCCCTAGCATCCCCTCAAAAAGTTAAATGTGTTATCAGATGGCAGAATCCGAATTAAGGAGTAGGTATGAAAAGAGACACTGAGGAATTTTCTTCAGGAACCATGACAAATTAAATACAGAAATGTGAGAACTAATGATACATCTCAAATTTTGAGTATCAGTAACTTTAAAGGCATTTTCTTCCGATTTTAACCATAAATAAGGACATATTTGAAATAAAACAAATCTAGGAAATATTCTTAAATGAGAAATATTAGGTGTGTTATTAGACTATTTTCCTTAATGGGTAACAAAACTGAGTAAGTTAAGATTATGAAGTTTACCCAAATTTTATGTGATGGATAATGCAAATATTAGTGTCTGCCACTAACATTATGTTGTCATTAGTGTTAGTCATCTGAAAATTTTGACATCGTGACTATCATCCTCATAAACATTTGAATATCTGTTTTATACCTGAGACTTTCTTTGTCACTAGGGTCACAGAAGGATGTACATCCTGGTTCTTAATCCTCAAAGACCTACAGTAAGATAGTGGAAATAAGACAAGTGCACAAAATGATAAAAAAAATAAAGTAAGGTAACATTTTTCTATGAGATGGCAGTTCAGATAATCACTGTGATTGGTTATACCAGATCTCTCAGAAGATCTAAGACTCAGACTGAAATAATGAAAGCTACAAACTGTAGAGGACCCTAAAATTTGTATTAAGCAGTTGGAGCATTGTGGCAAGCATTCGTGAGCTCCAGACAATTGAAATCAAGATACATATCTGATGTTTTTTACGTTAAGCTGATTTTCAGCCAATAGGTCTAATAAGTTCTTCTAAACATTGCCTTACTCTAATTGAAAAACTGACCAGTGTTACCTTCTAACATTCATCATTCGCATCCCCGAGCTTTTGACTCTGATCATCGAGCCGAAATACAGAGGGTTACATCAGTCATTTACATTATCACCCTCTACCCCCTCCCAGTACAAATGTGACATTTCAATTTTGCACACTTCAACTCTCCTTAAATCATCTGTATAAAAACTTCAAAGCTTGATTGATGATGAATGAGCCACTGTCTCCTCAAGCACCCGGTTCTCATTAGCCTTTAGAGTCTCAGCTTATTAATAATGAACTTTGAGGGCTGACCCAGTGGGGTAGCAGCAATTCATTGTACTCCCGGCTGAAAGGTCTGGGTTTGGGAAAGACACTGACTCTCTGGACCAAGTCCATCCAGAGATGATGTGTTAAGTATCACGCGTGGAGGATGTGATCTGTATTACTTTTGTATCATTTTCTACCGACAGACTTGGGGGCTTAGGGTGATGACAATGAGGAAGATATATTGCTTTCTGTCTGAGAAAGTCCTACAACTGCTTCCTGACCTGTAGTTTGAAAGTGTGCTTTTGCCGCTTTGAGGTTTTGCGTCTTGGCTGCACCCTTTGGCTTGGATGGATAATATGACCGATATATGCATTTTTTAGTCCCCACTATTATTAGACAAGTGTAGCACGTCTACTCTGTATTCCTTTATTATTCCCATCTTAATTTGATGGATGACCTGGAGATGTTTTCCTGCAAAATAAGACATTCAGGTACACGGTCAAGGATTGATGTGAAGTTTACATTCCTACTTATCACATATTTCTTATGCCATGTGCTTGGTAGCTTTGTGACTAGTATTTACTTAGTGCCGATCACATAAATTGTCATAGGTCTAACTGCATATATAATTATAATCTCTATTTTAGAAAAGAATGGCAATCAACCCTGTTTATGAAATGGCTACAAATTGTTTATGAGGTAAACGCAATTCAGTCAACTTCATAAACCTACGAAGGTGCTTACATTAATCTGTATTTTCAGCAAGATGTTGCATCACAACTAGCTATTTCATTCCGAAAAGAGAGAAAAAATGTTCATTGTTGTACCATATTTACTTCTGAGAGATTATGCTTGCAAAATGCCAATGATTTTGTTAATGGGCATACATCCCTAAATTCACTATATTAGCTAGTACTTGAAAAAAAGAAGAGTACAAAAGAAGTTACTTAAATAATACAAATATTTCCTTCTTCATCAAACACATACAAGTGTGAATAAATGGACAAAATTGTCAAATGGCCAATATTTGAGAAGTGGAAGGCTAAGACACACGTACTTTACATTCTCTTTCAGATGTCATATTGGAAATTTATACCTTTGTAAAAAATAAGGAATAATAGGAGGGAAATTTACACTCCAATATTAAAACATGCTGTTAAACTTTTGTGTGTCATATATTAGGTAATTTGTAAGGTTTGAGGAAATTTGGTCAGACTAGAATAGTGTAAAATCATCATTATTTGCCTGGTAATTAATCACAGATGCATAACATAGGTCACGAGAAAACAAACATGTCTAAATGTAACTTAGAATTACCAAACGCGCTGTCTCCAGTCATTTTATATGTTATCAGTCATAACTCCTTGATATAATAAAATCAGTTTCCTCTTTAGCTTATAAGAGCTCTAACCATAAATTATATACATTCATATTAGTTTTATATTCATGATGTTATATATAGATTTTCCAGAAGATATTTGCTGTGCATCTCTTTGTACCTGGGCTCCTGCAGTACCAGAAACTCTGGCTCCAGCTTTGAAGAAAGCAGAAGTACACCCTGACTTCATGCCAAATAGAACCATTTGAGATGACCTATATGGAGTGTTAATGGGAAAAGATAACGTTGAATATTGTTTGATTTAAGCAGAATATAACTTAAAATTAGGAACTATAACAGAAGTTAACCTATTACTTTGGGAGCAAATTACATACTACAGTTTTTCCCCAGGCACATCTAAACAGTATTCACTGGACAACTACATTGTGTTTAATCCTACAGATACAGCACTAAAAATATATCTTGCCTTCGTAAAGCTTATTCTAATTGTATTTCAGTACAAATAGTGTGCTATGTATAAAATAAATTCACCATATTGGTGAATAATGAGGATTATTATTTAAATACAAAAAGATTCGTGACATATTTTACTTGATTTGGGTTGGTTCATTTATTAGGAAATCTTTGAGATGCAAACATATTTAAGTGTTTAATGGAATTTTTCAGTAATAAGATGATGCTTTTTCACAAATGTCATGTCTAATATATCTTACTATATTTATAACCATTCTGTTTTTGTGAACTTGCCGGAAATACATTTTCATAATAAAATAAGAAAATTCATAACAGCTTTTTCTATCAATTCATTAAATTACCAAGAATCTATTTATGTCTCTCTTAATTTACTCTGATTGCATTTTCTCCAGTGAAAGTGTAATACAATAGAATGAGTTTACATTGAGCTCATTCACTTATTTTGAATATCACTTAAATTTGTGCCCCATTTGTCTTATTTTCTTCAGGGGTAGGGATTGTCTTTTTTATGCTGGTCTTAAAAAAGTTTAATTATTAGTTACTTTATTTCATAGTAGTGACAGAGAAACTTTAGGTGTACACAGGTAATTCCTTCCAATAAATCTTTAATTAAGCATATGAATAACATTGCTGCTTTTACATGTTACCACAGATAGAGCTAAATGTAGCCAGATATTTTACTGATATTTTATTGGATAATTATCTTGCCAAACTTTTCTCTTTTTCTAGTTCTTCTTCCTCTTTCTGGTCTAAAAGTGCAGCCATGCCTCTATAGGCGACTCTGTAGGTGACCATCGTAGAAATAGTAGGTATCTCCTCTTTCAAGTACAAAATTTGTATCTCTGAGAAATTTGTTGCTCATCAGACTCTATTATTTAGAATTTCTTTAGTCCAGAAATAAAGTTAGCCAAATATTTCATTACAAAATATGTTAAATTAGTGTTTTAATCAAAAACCTTTAAAACGAATACATTCAATCCTAACAATTTCTAATGCCTTCTTAAGTAATCTAGTTAATAAAAAATGTGAGATAAAAGTCTGCATTAAAACTTTCTTATGAATGTCAATGAAAGAACACATTCTTTGATTATGGAATTTTAAATTTTAACAGAAATATATGATGTATGCCAAGAGAAATAAAAATCTTTTTTTTTTTTTGGTGCCGGGGATCGAACTTGGGGCCTTGTGCTTGCTGGGCAAGCGCTCTAACCCCTGAGCTAAATCCCCAGCCCCAAAAATCTATTTTTAAGGAAAACACACATGAACTATCCAACATTAAATACTAAAAATTTATAAATGTTTTTTGTCCAGAATTGCTAGCACATGCTACGTTTTAAATTTGTGTTGCTAAAACTATCATCTAGATTGATTGTGATTATATCATGATTATATTTTAATTTGAAATTTTAATATGTAAGATTATATTTCAATTATGATTTTCTCTTTTCTAAATCCCTTTTTCAAGTAAAAGCCAAGCTCTTCCACAGACTGTTTCTAAGAAACAAATGTCAACAATGATAGGAGATTAATATTGTTGAAGAAAGGGATTCAATAAGATTATTATTCAGTGTAATCGGATTCTATATGAAAATTTTTAGATACAAAGTTAGAGATAGATACTGTGTTTGTTCGCTATGATCAAGTGGAATTAAAATATGATTCCTGAAAAATACAGACTCTTTTCGCTATGTTTGAGCTATTACCTTTCTCTTCACTTTTTTTTAAAGTAAAACTTTTCCAAATGTAGACTGAAAAATAACCCTTGTTTCCTGGAAAGCAGTCAGAATCTCCTTCCTTTGTCACCTAATGAATTATTCCTAGAGAAGAAAGCGTCACCTAATGTTTCATGAGAAAGCTATTAGTATGAGATCGTCACACTTCTTAGATAAAAACTTAATGCTGAACATTAATGTAGAAATCCATTTTCACAATCTATCTTACTTCTTACAGCTCCCTTCTGCTTTGATGAAGGTTGTATGATGAGGTCACAAAAAGTAATGAATGGGGTTTTAAATTTGGAAAGATGATCTAATTTCATTTTTTTTTTTACCCCCACTCTTGAGCAAACAGAACCAATACTCAGTGGAAGGATTGATGGTTGAGAGTAGGCCTGATTTTAAATATGGAAAGCTCTGCCATATCAAATTTAGTCTGGAGGACTTCATTCAAGCAAGGCAGTAAGATGATTTGGGTATGCCCACCAATCTCGCTTTCTCAAATAGCCCTCTGTGGTGCCCTGTATTCTTTTATCTCCCTCTTTGTTTTAAGGTGAATCTTTAAAAATTTAACTTAATGTACTACACAAGAGAGATGACTCTGTCAAGGTTACTGTGGAAGAGTCTCTTTCTTCCCCAGAAACTCTGTCCCTCTCAGTCCACAGTGACATCCCTTCTAGCAGTATGTTCCTGAAAAGTGGCTTTCTCAGTCTTTCCAGCAGAAGTCTTAAATTATTGTGCCAATAAGATACACATGAAATCCTTAAAGAAATCATCTCTTCTCAAATACAAAGTTCAAATTTCAGTAGGAGAACCGGATGCAGTAACACACACCTGTAATCCCAGCACTCAGGAGGCAGCAGGATATTGCCAGGAGTTCGAAGTCAGCGCTAGCCACATAGTGAGTTCAAGGGCATCCTAGACTGTAGAGCGATAACCCATCCATCCTCTTCTGCCTTTTCCTGCCTTCCATTCAGAACAGGTTTTCGATGGGGCAGTCATCCTGAGCTGGAAGAAATAAAGGCAGCACTCAGGATAACTAAGGAGCAAAGGGGTGGCGTGGAACAGCCAGACCATATCGATACCCACCTCGACAGGGTTCTTATCCCATGAAAAGGAATAAGCCCTCATCTGTATACACAACTGTCATCTGTTTCTTTGTTATGTTTTGTTATTTTACTTGTATTGGAATCCATTATGGACTGCTGCATGATTATTCTAAAATTGTATTTGTATTGAATACAGGGGGAAACAGGCTGTTGCTATTAGACAAGAAGGCACTCTGTGTATTTCTAGCCAATTTCTTTAAGAATAATCGTGTTTTAGATGGAATATCTTTTTCTAGATAACTTAAAGCTGTCTTTAAATTACAGGAGGACAGAGTTCAATCCCCAGCACCAAAAAAAAAAAAAAAAAAATCATAGAAGGAGAATCCATTATGTGCTCAGACACTGATTATGGGGGACAAATTAACTAACCCAAGGCCAGTTTTGAAATAGGACTCAGGTAGAAATTGGTATCTGTGTATTGTATTTCATGGTCATGCCCTTTCCCAATGAAACATGGAGATTTTATTGTACAATGGGTGATCGAAGTATACGGCACATGCTTAAATTAAAGAGTTGTTTTACCATAAATGGTACTTTACTATTAATCTGCTTAAAATGCTCCCTGACTCCAAACACACTTACCTGCCATGCTTAAAACTTCCCAAAGCAGTTCTGGAAGTTCTGTTTTGTGTCTTTGCAAGGTGTAGTCAAAATAACTGCTGCTGCTGAGCGCCATCCAATGGAAAGGCGGGCTCATAAAAACATCACAGTGTGTTCTCACCCACCTTAGTTATTGAATCTGGCACTGCACATTTTAGGCCCGGACCACTTGCTAGGTGAGCACTTTAAGCACTGAACTAAATCCCCAACCCCTGATACGTCTTTCTGAAGGGTCGTTTGAAAACTTCCATCAAAGATCATGAGAGGGGCTGGGGATTTAGCTCAGTGATTAGAGTGCTTGCCTTGCAAGCACAAGGCCCCGAGTTCAATTCCCGGTACCACAAAAAAAAAAAAAAAAAAAAAAAAAAAAAAAGGATTTCAAAGATTATGAGATTACTTCCGTTCTGTGGCTTTGGAATGGCATTTGTGAAATTTATTTCAGAGATTACCTGGAGATAAACAAGTTAGCTGGCAACCAAGAAAGAATTAATTAAATAATTATTATTTAATTTGTATGCTGCATATTGTATTTTCATTAAAGTATTATAAAATAATAAATATCATTCATTGCTTACTATAGAGAACTAAACCAAACTAGCAAATTGTAAATGTTTATATAATATTTGTCCAATTTCAGGAGGAAGAAAGAAAATGAATAGCATATGTATCAAACTGTGAAAGAGTGTTTCTCTCCGAATGTATGAATTAGGGGTTTTTTTTTTTTCTGTACATTTCAATCTTTTAAAAATTTCTGTAATCAGTATGCAATATATGACTCAGTGGAAGATATTTTTAAAAGATATCTTGTGTATTAACAGTCTTGCTCTAATTTAACATTAAAAGTGATCTGAAAAAAATCATTTTTTTCATCAACAAGCAACTTGACACCAAATGTGTTTGCCTTCTCTATAGAGATTCTAAATGGCGGCGTCTATGTAGACCAGAACAAGTTCCTTTGTTATGCAGACACGATTCACTGGCAAGATATTGTTCGCAATCCATGGTCTTCCAACTTGACTCTGGTAGCAACGAATGGAAGCTCGGGATGTGAGTAACATTATCCTTTTTAATATCTCAAAAGCTTCTTCCACTGCATGAGAAAAATGAACAGCTTGTGTTAATCATACCACTGATAATATTTTGAAATTTGACTGCACCCATTAAAAATTAAGCCATTTTTGAGATGATGTCTGCTGTTCACGAATTCTCATTTTCTTAGCATGGTTCCTCTTGGCTCAATCTAAAATATTCTCTTAGTTCTAATGTCCAAATGGGTGTGCCATTGTCCAAATTTAAGGCTAATGTCTTTCTGCTTAGATTTTCATGACGTGTACCACTAAGGCAATGAATAAAACAAAAGTGTACTTTTCTACTCACTGTAATTTTTAAAGTAAAATGAATTAAATAAAAATATTGAACATTTAGAATTCCTAAATATTTACATTTCCCTAAATCTTCATAGAAATATTTTATGACAATTCCAAACTGTACAGAATGGATGAATATATGTTTCATATTTTAAAAAGTATATTTGCCTTCTGCTTTGTGTCATTAGACTAACAAACTATTGAATTTCTTAATTTTAAAATGCATATTATTTCTACCACAGGACTTATCAGATTCAAAATGTTTAATATGATTAAATGATAAACAAATAATATTTGAACTATCATTGAAACCTTTGAAAAGTACTCTCTCTGGAATCCGGTTCCACGTTTATTATTACTGACATTTGTATGAGAACAGAATCTTTATCAAGTGTTAAGCTGGGTTTTAAATTTCTCATCTATTATTATATATTTCCCACCTGAAATCATAACTGTCCCCACATAGTTCAATAATTATTCGCTACAGTCCTGATTGTATTATGATGCTTTTGTAGGAAATCAAACTCCAAGAGACCTTTATTAAATTTCACGATGGCCCTACTAATACAATGGGAATACGTAACCATATTGGATCAAAACTGACAGCTGTGGTTTTAATAAGTGACGAAAATCTTGGTTTTTTGTTTTCAAAAAATAGAATAACGTAGTTTTCTTGTCATTTTTAAGCAGAAATTTATATGAGATTCTGTCTTCCTGGTATTCAGCTTGTCCACTGTGTAGTATTACATGTGAATTAAAAAATCGGTTCTTCTCACGCTAACAGTGCAGATGATATACTTCAGACATGGTTTCTGTTTTTAGTCTGCCTAAACTACGCTACATATATTTTGGGGAGGAGGAAGTATTTTGATTGGGCAAGAGGAAAGGCCCCTCTGACTGCTTATCGGAAGGCCTTGCTCTCTAAAGCATGAATGAGATCAGGAAAAAATAAAGCCTGAAACAAAAGCCAAGAGGAAAATGTGCCCACCAGCTTTCCAGGCTTTGGAGCAGGAAAGGTCACAGGGGTCTGCTGCACTTTCACAGATGGTGTCTCTTTGTGCCGTTCTTTTTAAGGGCTAATTTGGATGGTGGCGCCTATAATTAGGCAACTGTGGCTGCCCTTTTTATGCATGCAAATAATTGCAGGTGCAAAAATTATAAATGCAGAATGGGTTCATAACCAGTGGTCCTTTACAAATTAACCACCCATTGTTGTCGAAGTTTTAATGCTTACACAGTATTTCTATTTGCTGACACTTCGTATGTGCTTCATGAGGCCATATCGGATAATAATGAGATGGCGATTCTTTCAGTATTGGTAACTGATGGCTTTATTCTGCTAAAGGAAATAAGACAGTTATAAAATGATAAATGCTGTATGATTCCATTTATATGAAGTATTTACAGCAGTAATACTTCAAGAAACGGAAGGTATGATGGTAGCCTCCAATTCCTGAGGTGCGGGGAGATAGAGTGGCTGTTTAGTGAGCATACATTTCAAATTTGCACCTAAAATAGTTCTCAAGATCTATTTTGAAACATTTAAGTTCAAGGACCTCCAAAGTTCTATCCACAACCTTTCAGGTGCCTGAGGCCTCCTTTATAAAAGCTTGTGGGCTTAACTCCTCACCTCTCTTCCAGTCCTGATTAATTGTTCTAACAAAATGCTTGCAAAAGCTCTGAAGAATGAAGTCTCACCACGGCCCCGTCCTACAACCCTGCCAGTGTTCCTGACTAATATTGGGTCAAATCTAAACAGAAGTGAATTGCTTAGAATTTTCAGCAAATTTTAGCCTATTTTTCAACTCTTTGGGCGGAGATCTTAAAATCTCTTTGCATTTCACTTTCTCTTCTGTTTGCCAGAATAAATTTTAATCCTACATTAAGACTTTTATCAGCTGTCATCTCTTGTGAGAAATACTGTCTTTCTCAATGTGACCCCATAATGACCAGGCATAAAATCTGGCATTTAGTCTTACATTTAAGACTAAAACTCTGTGTGAACAAGGCTGAATTCATCATTTTATCCTCTGTTGAAGATACTTGCTAACTGAATACAATTCATGTCATAGTCCATTTGGTCTGGTATCCGCTCAGGGCCTGGTGTCTGCTCCACAATGGCACCTTAAGTGTCTCAGTGCACTTATTTCAACATATGCTTTGGAGCGAGACAGAAATATTCAAACCTTAACAGTTTACAAATAGGAAAATTGGAGGACTCTAAGCTATGTGTTTTTAATCTATCATTTACATAAAAAGAATGAAAAGTGAAAGTCATAATCTGCAGACAGGTATTTTCTTAACTTTTTATCATTTTCAAGTAAAGATGGCGCTCACTCTCTTGCTGTCTCTCTCTCGCTCTCTCGTTGCATAAAGCAAGAAACAGCCATCTTTAATATATATGTAATTTAATTTATGCTGATATGTAACAATATTTTTGATATTGCATTTATGTTCCATTTATATTATACTCACAATAATTATAAGATAAATTATATATCCTACTTTTCCTTTAATGCTTAAATAAAGGAAATAAGTAGTAATTGAGAATGTCTACAAATCATACAATGTTGACACAAGAAACTTAAGAATAGTTGAGCCTTAATATTTTACAAAGTATTTTTCCCCTTTAAAAAATTGTCTAGTGGTTCTTCAGAGCATTTTTATTCTTTTGTTTGTTTGTTCGTTTGTTTTTTGTGGTACTAATTCTCATTGCGAGAAGTATATCAAAGAGGCCCGGTGTGGTGGGGCACCCCTATGCTTGTAGCACTCGGGAGGCTGAGGCAAGAGGATGGCTGAGCGTTCAAGGCCAGCCTGGGTTACATAGTGAGCTCAAGGCCAATCCGAACTACTGCCTCAAAAAAAAAAAAATCTTTTAAGGAACAATATGCCTTTTTATTGACATATATTTGGCCAAAATTTGAAACAATTCAGAAGAGGTTTGAAGCTGCCATAAAAACAAATAAAATGATATAATTTCTTTAAAAATTTGATTTAAAAATAAAACTGAAACATACTTGAGCTATCTGGAGCCTCAGGAGGCTGAGGAAGAATTGCGTCTGCTCTGTCTTACACATTTCCTTGTGGGATCTGCGATGTAATATACTAACATTATTAGGCAGGCAGACCAACGGGGCTTATTCGACACACTGACCTTTCAGAACATGAACATCCTAGAGTGGCAGCATGGTGGGAGGAAGGACTAAGAGTGCAGAAGTACCAAGTCTGAGTGGAGAAAAAGTGCTTTCTACATCACCGAGGTGTCGTCTCGTCCCTTTGTCCCTGTGTCCTGTCTGTGTCCTCCCAGCCCCTTCACTGCTTTGAGAATTTTTCAACAAGAATGCATGAGGAGGAGGCCATTGGGCTGGGGTGCAGATGGGCACGGGGTGGTGGTTAGCCACTAACTGTGTTCCTGCCTACGATATCAACAATGTCACCTGTGGTGTTTTGGGCCAGGAGCCATTGTATCAGCTCATGCATGTCAAAATCTGAGTTCCTTTCTGTTGTAAAGGAATGAATGCCCTTCTGATTATGATTTTTTTCTTGCGAACTGGCCACAGGTGGACTGATGCATTTTGAAGATGGACACTCTCGTATTCATTGCATATTTATTAACCAGCATTTTAGTTTTGGTCTCCTGAGTTTCAGAACTTGAAGGTGGCTGTCATAGCTTTTCCCCTGAAAGGGACGAGCCTCGCACACCAAGCATTCTACAACCTTTTCTGCGGATTCCGCCAAACACGGCCCTTGTGAGAAGTGCTTTATGTGACCCAACACCCGCTAATGAGCAAGGTGTGACGGCAAATGGGCAAATAGACACATAGCACCATATTCCCAAGTATGTTTCCAGGCCAATGATGTGTTTAAACAGCGCGTTCTACCTGTAAAACCACTAGTTTTTAAACTATGTTTTTCTTCTAATGACTCGCATATATTTTTTAATAATTGCTCACTTCTAATATCGTATACTATGAAAATATGTTTTTTTCATTTTCTTGAGCTAGAAGAGAATTAAGCCTCAAAATGGAGTGGAGTCAAACCCCTGATTTGTTACATTATCAACTTTTGTTACTTCTTCCACTTTATTTGTGTAAATTAGATCAACTCTTCTGTTTGGACTTTCATAAACTTTAAAAAATGAAGTAGCAAGAAAATTTACTCACAGAGTGTTTCCACACAGCTTCCATTTGTGTATTTTGTATATACATATTTACAACATGTTGTAAATTCACACATTAAATCAAATCGCTTACTGTTCTTAGAATACTTGTTAAAATAAAAGTGTAAATTAGGGGAGCAAAAATGAGTAAATTCATATGAATACTAAAGGTATTTTTTTAAAGCTCTAACATACATTCTTCATGCACTTGACTTAATAAAACAAAAGAACTAAAGATTGTTTATTTATTCAGGTAAAATTATTCTAAGCAAAACTTAGCAAACAGATCAGAATCTAGGGGTGTTCACAAAAAGATAGACATACTAAGATGAAGTGACAGTTCTGCTGCTTTTTTAATGCTCTTAATGAGAAAATGAAGACTTCTGGTGACCCACACTGAGGAGGGCCTTTATCAGTGCATTTGTCATTTGTAATAGGAGGATTTCCGGACCAACTAAAATTCACTCTAGCAGGGACCTTTGATTTAAGAACATTACAAGATGGTTGGGGGTTTAGCTCAGTGGTTAGAGCGCTTGCCTTGCAAGCAGAAGGCCCTGAGTTCGATCCTCGGGAAAAAAAAAAAAAAAAAAAAAAAAAAAAGAACATTACAAGGAGTTAGCTCAGTATACCTGGAATTGAATTATTGCAGCTTTCGAGTAAAATTTTCAAGACAGATGCTCATTTTCATCATACGTAACAGGTTCCTCTCAATTAATTTTTTCATGAATTAGTATTTATAATACATAAGTATAAATAAAAAGTTAAATACGTACAATCTCTGCTTTTTAGATAGGAGCAGGACATTTATTTCTCCGCAGTTCCTAACCTGACCTCTAGGGGGCAGAACAGAAGAACACGTCCCTGCTGTATTAGACCTTTCTGAGCTCACCTTGGTCCTCATATTCCTTATGCGCTGCGTGTTATATTATTGCAAATAATTATATGTAAAGATGAACATATCAAAATAAATACATTTGTGGAAAATAAAGAGTAACGTTAAATGTACACACATTCACACATTGGTCGCAAGAGTTGGTGGTTAGTTCCTGTTTCCTTTGATAGGCAGCTCAGATGGGGTCTGGAATACTCTCAATGGTCACACCGCTGGGCCTTCCCTCGCTGCCAGCGCCCAGCCTCTGCCGGCAGCGACGGTGGTAAGCTCGCCAGATGTGTGAGGCGCTCTCTCAACTGCTCCTAGACCCGGTGCCCCAGATAGCGCCAACGCACAAACGAAACCAATTATTAACACGCTTTTGTTAATACTAGGAATGGCTGTTTTGGAGGCAGCGTCACAAATGTGGGTTCCATGTTCCTGCTTGTGCTGTGTAGGTGAAGATCCCCTTCACTTCTGAGACCCTCCAACCACGCGATGATCTTCACGATCAGCTGTATGTTCCCTTAAGTCTTCTTGCGTCTTCAGATCAAGTTTTATTCTCTTCTCTGACACTAAATTAGTGGAGACATCAATTTGTTACATCAGGAATTATTCACCCCAGGCAGCGCGTGTCATGGCTCCTGTAGATGGGTTTTATTATAAGTGCCTTTCCCTAAGCACAGTTTCTCCAGTCTTCAATTACATCACATGTCACAGTTATGCTGGTAAATATTTAATAGATAATTTCTGAGAAGAGGAGAACTCCCATTTGTAGTTCACTGATTTCCCTGGTAAATATCCTAACATCGTCCCTTTCAAGCAGTCAAAGTGGATTTTGCAAGAGATAAGCAGGGAGCACACTATTATGCTGTATTTTTACCACACAGATTTGAGAGATCTAAATCAACTCAATTGCATGAATAATAGTAAATGTAATAAACTAGTCAGATGTAATGAATGTCGATTATATATCATCTTTGTTTTAATAAATGTATTTGTGTGTTTATGTAACCTGATATTGAGTGATACCTGTGTTTTAATAACCGGGTCTTTATAATTCTAATAAATTTAAGAGTTGACTCTGCACATGTTAGCTATGTGTGAATATCAGTAGCCTTACAGAGGTAGTGCTAGGCTAAGTCCAGTGCGGATGTTTTTCATTTCTTTCTGTAGCGTTGGGAGGAGAAGGTTAGCTTACACACCCTCGTATGAACTGATTATGGCTTCTTGTCTCTCATGCACAAATGCCAAATACAACGCACACATATGTATACACACAAATACACAAACTGAGAAAGAAAAAATCTCTTAGGAACAGGGAATTGTAGCTCCAAATGTATAAAGCAAAAATATGACTCTTCAAGGTCATGTTCTGCTAACATTTTTCATTTAAATTATTAAATGGTACACTTAGCCTCTGCATTGTTAACTTTTGCCTTTAAATTTTCTGTAAGAATAATGGATAGGCTTTGCTTCTATTTCACAAAAAAAGAAGCTTATAGAAACAGTCCCTCCCTGGAAGAGAAGTGCCTCTCTCTAAGAATAAATAGGAGTTTCTGCCTTAGTGATTAATTCATCTGTACCCTACAAGCCTACAGCTCCAGCCCTTACAGTGGAAATTTTCTGCTTTCTAATAGTTTTAGGTTCCATTTGCATCCAATAAACATCAAAACTTCTTCAAGATTATGGGTAGCTTGTTGGGAAAAAAAAATATTTTTACATAAAGTGACCGGCAGAGATATTATGTAGCACGGTCTCACACCACCAAAGCACCACAGTCTTTCTGTCCGCAGGTAACTCCTGAAGATTAATGGTTTTCAAACTTAAGACATGTATCAAAATCCACTCCAAGAAACCCTGCCTGAGTAATTTTGCTTAATGATGGAAATATGACTGTCTTTAACGATCTCTTATTGATTGTAGGGGCAGATGTAAGTAGCATAAGATTTCTATGCTGTTAAAGTGATTAGCAAAACCTATCAGGATGGTTACATTTTGGACATAGGCTGATTTGAACTTGGCATAGAGTATAGGACCTTGCTGCCAAGTAGTCCACTATCAGATGCATTGACTCTGTTGCTGTGTGATACTTCTAGGTCACTGATTTCAACAATAATGAGAGCAACACTTTCAGTGACCTCGTGGGCCCACCGAATCCCACACACTAATGGAGTGGTAGCTCTGAATCTCCCATTCTGTAGGTGGGAGTAGGAGTCCCCCCCCGGTGAGGGGAGTCTCTGAGGGCCTCAGCATTTCGCCTTTCCGGATAATGATAATGAGCAGACGCCCTCTCCTTCAGTGAAAAGATCTGAATTTCTTGAGATAATAGCTCTCTGGGGTTCGGATTCCTTGTCCGTCTGAGGACAGCCTTCAGATTTGACTGTTTATCTGAAATTTATTTTAAAACAAATTTTAATATGCCTTTTCCAGTAAGAGATGTGAGTTTTTTATTTAAAAACATATGTAATGACTCACGTAAAAGTCATTGATATTATGAAAAAGATTTCTATGCTGCACGGACAGAATGGGGAAATCAGAATAATCAGCTATTCTTTGAAGTAGTAACTTGTGAATTTTTTTAAAGATGAGTCTTTTTTCTTTATAAGAACTGGAGATATGGGGGACTTAGTAATACTTCCTCGTAAGCTTTCTTTTTCTAGACAAACTGTGTATCATACATATCTTTAAATAATGAATATAAGGTACAATTAATTTTGCTTTGGACACGTTTTAATTTCAAAGAGTTTTAGAGTCAGAATATAAAGCCAGGGGCATTCATGTGAAGTGATTAACAGTAAGAGAATCTGATGATATTCTACTTGTTGAAAATATATGTCTATATAAGATTGTAAAAATCATCTTGTTATATGGGAATGTGCTAGAATTCTAAACCTGGCCAATTGGGTGTACAGGTTGAAATGCTAGGAGGATAAAAACTTAGTTAAATTTTTGCAGAGTAAGAAACTCATCACTGAATCAAATTACATATTGGTTCAAATAGTAAGCACCTAAAGAAAGATTTGCAAGGTATCCCATTGTTGATTTTTTTTTTAAAGAGGCATAACATCCTCACTGTATACTTGGTGTCTGAAACGACTGTGTAAAATTGAATAATAATCACACCAACTCTATTCAATATCAGCTTCTTCTACTTCTTTCTGATTAGTTGCTTTTTTCATGAGACAGAGTGATTATGGGGGTGTCCAGCTCTGCCAGCCTCACCCACATATTTCATCGCCAGGCATATGTGATTTTTATTTTTTTAGCTGGTGAAAATGCCTTCATGGAACTCAGTTTCACAAGTAAATAGAATACGAACGCTACTGTTTTCCTTATTTTCCCATAACTTCTAATCACTCAAAGAAAGCTAGGAAGTAAAAGGAAGATATTTACAAATAACTGAAAATTTATGCAGACATTCACGTTGTCCTCTCCGGAGCATTGAGAAAGAAGCGTCGTGTGTGTCCATCTCCAGCTGCTGTTCTCGCACTGAACCACTTTTATTTCAGTTTGACACAGAGATGAAGGGGTGGGGCCGGTTATAATCGGGTGGGTAAGAGAGGGCAGAATGTAGTTACCTCGCCTGGGAGCTGGGGAAAGATGAATATGGAGATCCAGCTGCTAACCCACTTAGCAGTCTTTTAAGCCGAGATTGTTGCAAGCAGCTGTACACAACGTTTATTTAATTCTTTGGGCCTGGCAAGAACAAATTATGTTCTATTTAGAGGTGATTCTTTTGCCAATTGTAGGTGCTCTTTTTAAGCAGGGAAGAAAAAATGGAGAAGAAATTAGCCGGTGACATTTCTCTTAAAGTTCTTAAAGTACAAGTAAGGGAAATACATAAAAGAAATGAAAACAGCCTGAATAAAATAATGAACAAAGGAAAAGCCATCTCAAAAGTAGGTCCTCTGATCAGTCACTTTTATTCTGCTACCTCTTCCACTTTATTAAACAGGATTTTGATCTAGGTGATTTTTACAAAAATATTTTTTTTAGAATCAATTCACACTCTGGACTCAAGACGTGGAATACAGATTTAAACTAGTTATCTAAATCAAATATCAAAGTTTGTTTTCCAGAATAAAGAAATTGAATTTACAAAAATAACAAACTTGTAGTTTTGTAGAAAAATCTAAACATTTTAAAACAATGTGGGGTTGAATAACCATCATTTCTATACTTCCAAATTTCATTAACCTATATAACTTTAGCACATACTTTGTTGGAAAGATTTGCCATATATTTTTAGTGGAATAAATAAATGTATAAGAGTACTTTCAATTGGACAATTGATAAACATGTGCCTTGCCTGGTTGAGCAGAGAAAAATAAATTAATATCATGCAATTTTGTAACACCCTTCTGCAATAGTAAATCACTTCCATTGCTACATACAGCGGACCTAGGACATTTTTCTGAGGAGAAAAGTAGCAACACTGAGTGGATTTAGGAGTAACAACATAATACATCTTGAATACTTTTAAAATATGGAAATGTGTTATCCTAGAGGCAGAATAAGTAGACAACACCGTTCTTCCTTTGTCTTCTTATCCTTGCTACCGAAGCTCTTCACCTGCACTCACTCAGCATTCTTACCTGCTCCAGGACAAAGCCTCTGGGATTTTCATCCTCTGCATGGTTATTCCCTCCTCTGTCTCTTTGCTTTGAGATGTAGCCTTGCAGCTGAACTTGAACTCTGGGTTCTACATGAGTGTGGATGTTGACTCTGATTCTAGGTCCTGTTGCTTAGCTCCACTATTCCATATTTTTTGTCACATGAGAATGAATTGGTTAATATATCAAAAAAAATTTTTAAGTTTAGTGAGTTCTCAATACATTTTAAATTTTAAAATTTTTTAACTGTTTATGGTTGAAATCTGGTCCTCCAAAAAGATATCAGTATACTTTGTCCTGCCCTAAAGATTATTCTGCCTTCTCTTAATTTCCATCATCATTTATAACCAAATTCACTTATAGTTTTGTGAGACTAAGGAGTGGAGTGGGGAGGGGCACCCTGTCTAGGGCTCTTGAGATCACTTAGAACAGCTTCGTCTCTCTGTTGTCATCTGCTGGACCCTGCTCTTTAATCATGTTCATTAAAGATTTTGACACTGATCCCAGATCATCTCTAACTCCATGCCAGGCATTCCCTAAGTGACTTTGAATAAGTGGCCTTTTTGACATTCTCATTCGACATCCTGACCTAATATTTTCTAGACGTTTTAAAATCCATTAAACTGCACTATGTGCACTAATCCCACCAGATACCAGGCCTTTTTGTGATGTAAAGCTTGTTTTCCTGTGTGTGTTTTTATCTCTTCTAGGTGGTCTGTCCTCCTTTTCCTAAATTTCTGTTGCATTCATGGATCTTCCAATATAAGTTAGATTTGTGGTCATATTAGTTAAGAATGTGGGCTCTGCAGCCCATATTTCTAAGTTCCGATTCGCACTTATCACCTACTGTGCGATTTTAAGCAAGTTATCAAGCTTCTCTGACCTCCCTTTCCCAATGTGTACCAGTGTGCTTCCCCCTGGAAGTTTTCGTGAGAAATCAGTTGCCTATAACCGTGAGTGGCCCATTGTAAAATTGCAATACTACATCTAAACTATGACTGAATTTGTAACATGTTACCTAACAAGGGTTTCGATACTATCTGGAGGATACTTATTTCAAACAATGACAAAACCCAAAAATATTTTTTAGAAAACAAGAAAGCAGGACCAAATAATATATAGGTAGGCGTAAATAATTTTCTATAGAATACCACAATTGTCTAGGCAATGACTTGCAAATCATTTACCTTTCCTATAAATGTAACTCAGTTTCTGGATCTCCCTGGTATAGTAAGGGGAAACTCTGAGTTTGTTGATGGAATTGGAGATACTATAAATCCATTATCCTTGAATTTTAATTTTTATAAATGAACTTCAAAGGTGAATTAAGGAAAATATTCTATACCAAGTTGTTGGAGGCTTATTACTTACTGGTCACTTTTTTTTTTTTAACATTCATCAAATTTAAAATCACTTTTCACTCAGGTTTCCAGTGGCATTTTAGAAATGTTCCTGTTTGTTACTGATGGTTTTAAGTGTGAAGGCTTCAAGATACATCACGCACACATACACACACACACTCCAACACACATTCCCATGCATACATACATGCTTATGCATACATACATACACATACATGCATCCACACTTACACAATCCTAAGTCTCTTTGGCAATGAGGAAATAGAAGTAGCGTAAGATGAGACTACTGGCTGCTACACTTCAGAAGAGTTTGTTTAATATAGTGCCATGGAACTACCTAATCTTCTCCGATTTGTAATCCATTTTTCTTTGTTATCTGTCTCAGTGATGTTCCAACTCCCCAACTGAGTGCTACAGGGTTGCAATCTGTAACAAAAACTCAGTCTCCATCTCAGATATAATAAAACAGGGAGGCTACAAGATTAATGGCCCCAGTCATAATTATAAAGTCCCAAACCACAGGCATTATAAGACCTTTCAGAAGTTACTCAGGGTTGAAGAAGCTGTGTTAGCACTAGGGTGTGAAAATATTGGCCTCTTTGTAGAGAAGTGTTGGTTTATTCAATCTGAGAAATCTACTGTGTCTTGAGCAATGTTAAAAACTGTGGAGAAGAAATGAGTCCTTCCCTTAAGGAATTTGTAATAATTTCATCCAGCTCAGTTTCCCCATGATAATACCCATTTCTGATTAATTCAGAGAAAAGATGGGTCTATTCTTGGAGCTGTCAACTAGAAGCCAGGCGAAAGTGCAGCTTCCCCTGGATACCGTCCTACACATAGATTACAGCACTTCTTTGTGCTCGTAGTGAAATACAGAGAAGCAACACATTGCTCGTCAAGTACTGACTACTCTGACAGGACAAAAATTACAAATACAGAAATATTCACTATTTTCTTTCCCTACCTGCACAAACATTCTGTATCCGGCTGAGTTTTTCCGTGAACCAAATCAAACAGATCTAACTATCCCTCCACCTTCGCACTCTCTGTGTCTCTTTCTGTCTCTCGCTCACTCTGTGTGTGTGTATCTCATAAACAGACACACACATACACACACACACATTTTCTTAAAATGTTGCAATATTCATTCAGGATGCATAACAAAAATTTAAAAATGGGCAGAGAATGATTTGACCAGAGAGCCAAATGGAATTAAAAAAAAAAATCAGAGAGAATGGCTGAGACCATCAATCACATACTTCTGATACAACAGATAACACTTGGTCGTTGGACCAGCAGAAAGCAGGGAGCGGCTGGAGGACAGAGTGCGCTGAGTGAAGGACATTAGGGATGGAATTTACAGCTATTGCCACGGGCAAAGCTTTGTATCCCATTTAATGTGCTTTGAGAGGAGTAAATTTCTTTGGTTTGGATTTTGGCACGCAGAAACCCACATTTTGCCAAGCCTCCCAGAGTCCCGGAAGCCCACATCTCCCCTGCCCGCTTTCTCTCACTCAACGTGTGGCCCCTTCCTGATCATTTCAACTCTGTCTGAAAGATTTCTGTCCCCGTATTACTGGTTTTATTTATTTCCTTTTCTTTTGCGTTTTCCTTGCAGCTGTGGGGCTAGACCCCAGGGCCTTCTCAGTGAGCTACATCCTCAACACTTTTTATTTTGATTTTTGAATTTTGAGACAGGGTCACACTAAGTCACCGAGTTGCCAGACTAGGTTCAAACTTGTGATTTTTCCACCTCTACTATGTTTATATACAGTGTTGCGATAGATGGAGAAGGGAACAGATTTTGATCGATGCTTATTATATACCCTGCGTTTTTATGTTACTCCAGTTAATCATAATGCTAGCATACATATGAAGAAAGTATCATCATCTATATTTCATTAATGAGGAGAACAGGTAATTTCTTTCTCAAGACTGCAGCTGTTGTAAATAGTGGAGATGGAAGGCAGACAAAAGCTGGCGTTTTCTACTTTCTACTAGCCCTTAGTGAAAGCTTATATTTTCTGCATTTTATCAGCACCTCTCCAAGCGTTTCATTTATATGAATACTTAGGGAAATACTTGGCAAACTTCTAAATAGCCTTTATATTCAGTAGTATTTGGATTATTTTAGCTTCTGTAAACTGTAGACTCTAATTTTCTATTACATTCTCCTTTAGAAATAAATGCCAAATACTAAACTGTGTCTATATTTATTGACATCATTTTACCCCATTTATTGCTACACTTTAATAAACAAATAGTAGAGTCAAAGTAATTTTGAATTAAAAATGAAAAAAATGGGTAAGAACAAAATGTTTTGGCAAGTTAACATGTTGTAAAAAGGGCAGACGTGCCAAAAAGAAAAGTATCAAAGTATCTACTCACAGGATGCTTTCCATGTTCTTATCTATAAAATAAGACAAACAATAGTAGACGAATGACTATGTGACTGTGCAAATTTGATGAGAGATGTGTGTAAAACACTCAGACTACTCCGTAGACAGCCAGGACATGACCAATAAATATGTCAGATGATGCAATGAGGTCAATAATGTTGACAGTATTCTTTACACTGGATTGTGCAGCATGGTGTAAACCTCCATGTCTCAAATAAACACTTAAATTCAAAGTACAAAAACAGAGTGAGAGAATTTAATTAACCTGCCTTAGGAATAGTAAAAACAAAACAGAGTGAGAATTGAAATTCTGACAAGGATCATCCTGATAGACTTTGTGTATGAGTGCTTATTGGTTGTTATTTACAAAAAAAAAATTGTTTTACAACCACAAATGCAAGAATTTGAATTGATGCTACTAAACTTAATTTCAAATTTTGGCTCACCATTTCATCACTGAATATTGTTTAAATCTCCATGATCATCCACTATCAGAGCATTTGTGCCCACCTCCAGGGCTGTGTCATTTGCAAATATGGTAAGCATATTTCAAATGTTTTATCGATCCAGGGCAGCCAGGGTATCAGTTATTTTATCAGATGTTCTAATATATATACCAGTCATCTGTAAATCCATGCAGCTATCCCAGATTCCCACAGTGCTTTCCAGGAAGATATACGTAAGAAATGCTTAAATTATTTCTTATGCTCAAGGATATTTCCATTAGCTGTGAATGTAAATTAAAAAATGACCAGAAATTAGCAATATTTTCTTAATCTATGTTTTCATTAAAAATATATATTGTCTCCCAAATGCCCTAGCAAAAATAGCTCATAAAGCAACTGGTTAGTTACATTATAGTATGTATGTTAGAAGTTAAATTCACCAAAAAAAATTGGATTTATTTAATATCACCTAAAATATTTAGGATAGAATGTAAAGTGAAAATAGCAGGTCACAAAACTACATAAATGTATTCTGTTAAAGCTAATATATAAATGTATTCTGTTAAAACTAATATATAAACTAATATATATATATAAACATGGAAAATATCACAGTGGAAAAGTTATGAATTATTTTATGTGCTTTTACATTCTTTCTGCATCTTTTAATATTTCTTATTTGAAAATGTGTTAGTAATAAAATGTAACAAATGCACCTGGAATAGTAAATATTTAATAGTAATGGATCAGACAGTCAATTGAAAGATGGCATCCAAGGCAGTAAGCAAGTAAGCCCTGTGGCTACTGGCTGTTGAGAAGGAGTGGTCCCCCGAGAGTGGAGCATGCACCCTGTGTGTCCTAACTCCGAGTGTTCATGTTTATTTTTGGCATGATATACATTAGATTATTTATACCTGTTGTTGCTATGATTGGATGCAACTATAGATACAAGTAATAATCAATGTTCTCATGTTCTATACAGATTATTATCAATTTTCTTTCTGACTGCGTAATTTGTGTTTATCTGGCCATTTGACTTGAATCTGTAAAGACAGTTCTATACTCAGCAAGCTAATGGAATAATTGGCTGCTTCCATTTATGATTTAAGAAGTTTTGAAAAGCAACATTCTTGTCCAACCTTCCATTTACTTCTGGAATTTCTGTAATTATAATTTTCTCCTCCAAATTGGTCTGTTTTTCTGAGGACCCTTCTATCTGCAAGCCACTGTGCAACTCTGTGTGCCCCATGAACTGGCCTGTCCATAAGTTATCCGATGTGAAATCCTGTCTGAAGTTGTACCACAGGAGATATTGTGCCTCTAGAAGCCATTGACTAGTGGGAGTTAAGCTCCTGAAGCAAAAGGAGGATAGAAGTGTTGAAGAGTAAATTTGAATATTTCACATTTCTGTTCAAAATGAATATTGATCACATGAGTGTATAAGCTATTTTAAATTCTGTGCTATAGACTACTTAATTGAATAACATGATAGCATTTGTACAAAAAAATCTAGTTTAACAAGGTTTCTATTACCTACTTCTTTAGCACAATAACTATGTAAAATATCTGAATTACTAATTCCTTATCTAACTTATTATAAGATAAAAAATGACAACTGTATATTTCAAATTTTTGTTTACTTCATCTTCTTAGCAAGCAAAAAGACCTGCCATCTTTTTCTGACTATGTAAGAAATTTATAAAAGTTAAATTTTATATTTTATAATTAACTTTCAAATTAAGAAGATAGGAAAGTTGAATTGAGACTGGAAGAAAAATTAAAGTCAATTTACGTAACAAATGTGTGGGAATGAATAAAAACAGGGCAATGAGAACTGTGAGGCAAGAAGAAAAAAGGAAATATTAACATCTAATATAACAAAGCAACTCCACACTCCTGTAATGTCATTAATTGCTACTACTACTCATATATCATTTGCTGAAATCACTTTGAGACTTTACTATATATAAGTGGCTTACATTCAAAAAATAGCTGTGAACATTTTGTTGCTACTGGGAAAAAATACGTTTTGATGGAAATGTGTCCACAAATCAAGAAGGAAACACCGGATGTGTGAAACTGCTAGATTTTAAACTGCTACAGTTTAAAGCTGAAAATTTGGATACCCAGCATCTGGTCAGATCTGACACTTCAAGTATTGTTTCACTGTATAGTCATGATGTTAAGTGAGCAATTATACCACATCATTATCTCGTACATTCTTTTTCATTTTGGAACTATCCGTGTCAGAATCCTTGGAATTTCCCGTTAAAAATATGGATTCTGTACCTCATCCCAGATTGTAAAGCCAGCACTTTGCACAAGCTATTCAGGCATCAAAATTGACTTCTCAAATTCAAAACCGTGTTCTGTCCTGCAGGTCAAATAATATCATTTTAATGCTCAAAAACCTGGGCCAGTTCCAGAATCCTTATGCAGAGTAAACTGCAAACTGTTAGAGAAGGTTTTCAGAACATGGGAATTCACACTCCAGCTGCTATTCCTTAAACAGTTCTCAAGAAACACTGACATTCACACCGCTGTCCAAAGAGCTCTGCTCATCCTGGCCTCTGCGTCAGTACTTCGGTTAATCCTTGGCTTCTCCTTCCCTCCCCTTTTCTACTGGACGAACTCAGGATTCAGTTCCAGCTAAAATGCTCACGTTTCTGCCAAGCCTTTCTCAAATCCTTCCTCTGCATTTTACTCATATCTGTATTTTAACAAATGTTATGGTTGTAAAAAATTGCCTACTTCTCTATTTACAGGCTCCAGAAAGCTCCTGGAGGGCAGGACACTGATGTATTCACTCATCTTTTTATCTCCTCCGCTGAAAAGAGGGAATGGCTTAACAGCCTTTCAGTAAAGGCTCCTTTCCCTTTTTTGAATTATATGATCATGAAAAAGATAACATTCTCTCACTTCTTTGCCCAGTAAAAGTCATTTTAAGAGGTCAAGAATGCCAGTTTTTAGAAGGACTGAAAGAAGAATGCAGGGATGTAACTGCCTTGCCTTTAGCTACAGGGCGTCTGAGGATATAATCTTTTATGGTTGCCAGTGACTCCATATTTTCTGACTCTTCAGCAGTCCTGGCCTGTTACTCCCAGAAAACATCGCAGAGGTAGATACTGAGTTCCATCCCTTCCATCAGGCAGTCACACAAACTAGCAAACTTCAGTCGTGAATTTATGACTCTTAAAAATATAAAAGCAGTCCAAGGACTTTGGCTCCTGAAAAAAGAATGTGAAAGCTACATTTTCAATAATATCTGCTGGACAAGCATAAAGGAGGAACTGAGTCATATTTGCTAACTTCCATGATGATTAATGTATTGTCAAAGCAGAGGGGATCACCTGTGAATTAAAATAATGCCGATATGGAATAATCAGTACTTACTTAGAAGACTAATAAAGTTACAAAAGACACAGGAATGTTTGTTTAAAATTTGTCTTATTTTTTATTTCATCTCTGGTTAAGTCGGGAAAACAGAAAATATTAATCTAAGTAACTGCTTTCAGTAAGCCATGTGGAAATGTCAAATGCTTCATTTTCAGTGAAAAAGTGACCTGTTTTTTCACATAGACTTAAAAGAATTATTGCCATTAACAATTAAAATTAATCATGCTGTAATTTGAGACATGGAAATGGACAGATTTGGACAGCATTGGCAAAGTCCTCCAAATTATTCCAATTTAGACAGTCTGGTATGTGACTAATTTTTCTCCTTGCTGGCCTCTTTTTAAAAAATACTCCCGGGTGAAGTAGTTTATAAAACTAATCCAGAGTAAAAGACTAGAGAGCTACAAGGTATGTGTTCTTCGTGAAATCAGAACTACTAACAGTATGCTACGTCTGAGAACAGAGACCAAGAAAAAGTTCCCAGTAACATTATGGACATTTGTGTTTCTGTCAGGAGAAAAACAAGGGACCTTGCAGAGATTGTACCCGTCCCCTTCATAGTGTCCATGGACAACTGCAGCGTTCCTCCTGGTTTCATTTCAGATAACTCGAAGACGAATCTTGTGTGAGGAACGCAGCAGAATCCAAATTAGATTGTAATTGCAACATATTACATCTGGATAGTCTAGCTCAGCCTGGCTTTGTGCAACTCCTCTTTCCTGGGTTAGGGACTGGTGTAAATGTAGATTTACTTGCTTTTCCTCTTCAAGACATTGAAAGGCAACATGAGATGCGGAGTCAAGCCCTTTTTCTGCGGGATAAAATTAAATTAATTATAAATTATAGAGTGGCAGCCATGCCTGTTTAGCTCAAATTTTTATCTCCAATACTTAATGTAGTACCTAATACACAAAACACAGTTGTAAAATTAATTATGAGTGCATAGGTGGAGAGAAGGTAGAAAGGAAAACTGGGAAGTTTTGTTGTTTTCCCTATGATAGCTAATTACTATGGTAACACTCTACCTATCATCTCTTGGACACTTTTGTGCAGCAGAAAAGGTGAGGACGAAAGATTAAAAAAAGCATTTTAAGACATTTAACCATACTATTTCATAAAATGACATTGCCATGTTACCCACAAGCATCAATCTAAGGTAACAGGTCTGCAAATGTAATTAATAATTAATTCCAAAATGTCACTGGGTAGAGATCTTGGTCAGATGATGTCACATTTATATTTTTTTTTATTTTTTTTTTACATTTATATTTTTGCAACAACTTGAAAACAGTTTTGATACAGGTGCCTTATGTTGTACTATTTTGAAGATTTAAGCTGAACTGACCACCTGGGCAGAACTCAAAAAACTCAGAGCTCCTGAGACAAAGGGAGGGCAGGCTGAGCAAGTGTCCATGGAAGCAGAATGTGTCCAAGTACAGGGGCAGTGTGGGATTCTGAAATACGCTGGCCAAGTGACCAGCTCCTTTTCGTTCCCAAAGCAGGTGTGGGGATTAAAACTAAATCAAACCCAGGAAGAGAAACAGCTGCTGATAGCATGCTTTGATAGCAATAATGGGTATTTTTATTTAAATACAGATGAAAATTAGAAACTACCAAACAAAATCTCCCAATAGACATTCAAGGTGAAGTTACTTAAACTGTTTTTTGTGTGTATTATATCAACTTCCAATAGGTGAGCCTCGGTCTGTCATAGTCTCAGAATCACAAACAGTAAGTTCCAGACTATGCCTTTTTAAAATTTAAAGTTTTTGTAACATGCATAAAAGTTTAGAAATTGCGCATATTTATGGGTCTTCTGATATGGAGTCTGGCAACATAATTTCTGGGTGGTAAGATTTAAACTTCAGAAATATGAGGTCAGAAAACTTTAATCCAATAAAAAAGGGAATATTGAGAGTATGAAAATGTCTCTTACTAGTATTTATAGCTTTCTTTCTTAGCCTGCATTCCCTCCTTCCTTCCTTCCTTCCTTCCTTCCTTCCTTCCTTCCTTCCTTTCTTTCTTCCTTCCTTCTTTCCTTCCTTCTGTCCCTCACCCTCTCTTTTCCTCTCTCTGTCTCCCTCCCTCCCTCTCTACTTCTTTCTTTTCCAGGCCATTGTATTCTGGCCACAAACAATAAAGTTAAATATCATTAGTCCTAAACACAATTAAAGAAGTTGTAGATAAAATGGTAGATTACCCTCTGTCTGCTTCAGAGATCTTCATTTAACAGACCACTTAATGGGTCGATTGAAAGGATTTTTACGCCTGTAAGAAAGCACATCGTTACTTTCTCATAAAGTTTGTCCTCCAAAAAATTTTTAATGCTTCCCATTTCTTCTCACAGTCCTGTCTAATTTCCGCTGGTATAAGTCAATTTAGATTTATTAGCTTGGTACAAAGGAACTCCAGTAAGTTTTTAATAATAATTATCATTATCACTGATTAAAGTTATATCATTGGGGCCAGATGGATCCTTTTCCTGTCAGCTAGAATGAGCTTGTGTTATGTGATTATAAGGTGTTCGGCTCTAAATAAACAGATGGCAGAGTGACAGGATATTATAGACTGGTGATGTCAGTAGGAGTCTCTCACAAATAGAATTGTTTTAAATAAACTGCGGTAGCCAAGATCCTCAGACTTTTAAACAGATAACTAGGACTGTGGCTAAATATTTAACTTTGAAGTAGTACTGCTCACTTCCAAGAGGAAACCCTCAGGATGGTGGTGTTCAACCAGAGCAAAGTGTCTGCCGAACTGCATTTTAACTCTGAAAGCCCCTCTCACCCTATGTTCATTTGGGCAGCGGCCCCGGGGAGGGTTCTCCAAGTGGTGAGATCTTCCAAGCTAAGGTTTAAAAACTGCGGGCCAAGTGAAGATGGAAATATCTGTTATAAGTACTTGAAAATTTTTGCAGTATTGCTAACTTTCTTAAACACCGAATTTGCAGTTAACATGAGACAATTACAGAGCGTTAGTAACAAAATTGTTGTAGAAAAACTATGGTCTTTAGTAGGTTCTCATATCGTTTTGAGGGAGTGATGGTGTTGGGCGCTGGGGATTGAACTCACGGCCTTGCGCTTGCTAGGCAAGCACTCTACCACTAAGCCAAATCCCCAACCCCTCATACCTGTTTTTTATTCTAAACAATAAACCACATGCCCAAGTCTAGCATGAAATTCAGAACAAGCTTCCAGGAAAATTATTTTACATCAATTGTAACTATTATTTTTATTATCAGTCTTTGTGGGAATTTATAGGACAACTCTTCTTGTTGAAGCCAATTTCCATTGTAGTCCATAGCAGGGAACATGTCCCTGTAGAAACAGGTGTGGTGGCACACACTTGTTATCCCAGCCCTCTGGAAGGCAGAGGCAAGAAGATGGCAAATCAGAGCCCAGCCTAGGCAGCATCACAAGAACCTGTCTCAAGAATAAGATGTTAAGAAAGGGCCCGGGAAAGAGGCAAGATAAATAAGGAACAGAAGGAAAAAATGGAAACAAAGCTTTTGTAAATAAGGAGGGAGGAGGGGGTGAAGGGAAGGGAGGAGAACGGGAAAAAAGAAGCAGCCAGATATATCATGTACAGGTACAAATCCCCTATGATGAATGTTAGCACTATGAACATCTAAAATGTACCATTAAAATAAATTTAAAAAAACAGAAACAAATATGCCATGTAGGAATTAAAGGCTGACATTTGAAAATGGATAGAATATCAGTAACATTTTGGAAGTGTGTATTAAATGGCTGAAACTGAATTTTCTAAAAAAATTAGCTTTTGAAATGCTTTATTTCACCTTTATTCTGATGTTTTGCCGTGCGTTTAAAAGAGCTTACTCATGTATTTTTACAAATTTGAACTATTAATTTCATTTTTATCTGCTGCAGGCATTAATCTGTGAACTTTAGAAATTATAACAAGTAGGAAAGATCAATAGAAAAAGCAGTATTCAATAAAATGAAACTTATTTGATATAATTCTAAGAAATTTTGCAAACTCATTTATGTTCTTTTCACAGGAAATGATGAGAGGATTTTGAATACCAACACACTATTCCAGATTCGGGGGACACTCAGGCTCTCTACTTAGTAGGCATTTTATGGGCTATGTCTCAACTCTAGTAGGGCATGAAAATTCCCATACAGAGCAGAAACATCCCCTTGAGAAGTTACTTCCCACCCAGGTGTGAAAGATTATTACATAGATGACCTTTCATCCCTCCTTTTTCCTCTTCTACAGGTGGACGCTGCCATAAGGCTTGCACTGGCCGATGCTGGGGACCCACAGAAAGCCACTGCCAGACTTGTAAGTGTGCATCCGTGCAAAAGCATAGATCCAAAATGGCCCAAATTTTAATAATTGATTGTTTTCATAATTCTTATCGTGCGAATATGACCATGAGCTTTTGCCTTCTTGTGGTAGATTTGCTTCTGTGGAAAGAAACTGCCCGATGTCATTGCTTTTGAGTAAAATTTAATATACAATTTGATTCTTTATTTATGGTTTCTAGGTTAATGATTTTACAGCGTATCTGTGGTGGTACAAGCTGTGACTTCAGAATCTGTACATCTGTAAAAGTAGAAAATCGAAGTCGTGCAAAATGATAATTGAACTTCAAGTAAATGGATAGTTCACTACTTCTCTCAAGTGTTTATATGATCATTCATTGATGAGAAAAAGAATAGAAAATTACTGTACTGCATACCTGCTATATTTCAGGCACTGTTCAAGGAATGGGCATATAAACCGTGAGTTAGGAAAATAGATTCACTGTTTTTATCAGTAAATCTTGCTCTTGAGCACATTTCTTGGATTAGTCATTAACTAGCATAAGTATGAGGCTATCATTGCTACGACATTTAATAACAAAATGTACTGAACGTAAAGACAGATAGCTAATATTCTTAGTTTTCTTAAATTCATGTTATACTCAAATGAACTCTGAACGTTTACTGATCATTAGAACAAATGGTTTCTTTAAAAATGGAAAACAAAATGCTCTCTACAAATGGTAAATATCTGTTCCCCTGGCTGCAATACCAAGCACTGAAATAATGTACAGAGAACAGTGTGGTGACAATTTCAAATATATTCTTTATTAGAAGAGAAGACAGAAAATATATTGAATATTTTAACATGCAAATATTAGATATTGTGGTAATCTGTTAGATAGCTGAATGAAAGTTTAGATGTTTCTAGTTTGTCTTAGTTCATATTTCCTACATTCTGTTTCAGTTAAAAAAAAATACAAAAAGAATTATCTTATTGTAAGCCACCAAAGGAAGCCACCATAGAGGAAAAGATATATTCTCGATGATTTCTTAAACTTATTTTAAAATTGGTGAGCATTATCATATTCAAAATTCATAAAACTTAAGAAAATAAAATAACAAGTATCTTTTCAACTGTGTTCTACGATTGTCCCTCACCATCAATAGGCAACAATTCTTATTGGTGACTTTTGTGTATTTTCAAGGATAATTTGTACACACCCAGTATATGTCCTATCCATTTTCATACAAATACTAGCATGCTTTGCTTGTTGTACTCTTTGAAAATAAATTTTCTGTTACTATAATGAAATACCTGACAGAATTAGCTTATAATGAGAAAAAGGTTATTTGGGCTTACAGTTCTGGAAGCTTCAGTCACTGAGTAATGAATTACCCGCCTTGGCTTTGAGTCCATCACAAGGCAGGACATTGTGGCAGAGCAAAACTGTTCACCTCATGGCAGAATAGTGGAAGGGAAGACAAGGCCAGAGTCCCACAGTGCCACTCAAGGGCACACTGCCCATGACTGCTGCCTGCCTCTAAGCCCCACTCTGTAGTTTCTGCATCTCTCGTTGGCGCCATTACCAGAAGACCAAGTCTTCATCAGAGGCCTCTTTGGGTACATTACTAATCCAAACTGCGGTGTCCTGCAACCTGATGTTTTCTTTCCACGCCTATGTGTGTGAATTATTTGTTTTATTTGTTCTTAGAAATGGCATTTGTAGAGTCCCAGAATGTGGATTTGTGATTTGGTAGAGATCATCGACAAGGAGATCTCATTTTCTGTACAGACTGTTAACAGTTATCTCTGCTGGGAGCAATGCGAATGAACTCCTGACCCCCAATTCTCTGGATAAATTGCACTTTATCAAATTTTCAGGTCCTTGTCAAAAGTTTAGATGGAAAATAGCATCTCAGAGTAGATTTAAATTAGCTTATTTAATAGAAACGTTGCTTTCTGGCAGAAATGTTTTGACAAGAATTTTAAAAGGATTCTATAGTCAGATTAGACTGCTATCTGAGATTCATTCCCTACCATACGTGGAGGCAATGTTTTAACAGCAAAGAAGTCAAAACCAGCAAGTGCCCAATGCTAGGATGACACTGATATGGACATTTGTAAGACATCCCATCTCAAAAATATTAAGAATCATGGCAGCACTTCATGATAAACTGGCAAGTAACCATAGAATCATTAAAGTATATAGAGATCTCTTGTCTTTCATGGTGAAAACAAACAAACCTACTGAGTCATCAGTTTTTAAAATGAACTGTTGTGGACTGAATTCCTTACTTTATATTTATGTACAGGAAGGGTCCCAGAGGCTTCCTTTGCAGCCTGCTGCTTGTGCTGGGCACCCCGGCAGAACTGCCCACATTAGATGGAGGAAAACGAAGGTGCTTAGATCCAAGAAATGCTGGTGCAGGGATGGGTCGCCTCCTTCTTTTGGGTAGTGAGACTTTAGGTGCCCTGTCTTTGTGTCGTTCCTCAAGTACTCCATCCAAAACCACGATGCCTTCCTCCTTAACACCATTCGGAGTTCTCCTTCGCTTACCTCTTGTATTATTTTCACTTTTTAGTTAAATTTACTGAGCAGGGAGAAGCAGGCCTATGTGATCTGTGCTAGATGAGAATTCCTATATAATACTTTCAATAATGCTATTTATAAATGAAAATCAAGTAAAGTTTAATTGGTAATTTATTTTTGACTCATATGTTTTTGTGGAATACAAAATAAGCAATATAATTACATGATAACAGAATGGTCTATGTAATATATTTATGTAAGGTTGCTAAATATCTCTGGGATGTACAAGCAAAAAGCTTGGAAATTGCTGCACTAAGATAGCATGGAAAACTTCCTTGATTTGACCAAAAATTATTTGCTTTCAATTTATACAGTGTTCAACTGAAACTTTAAATTTCTTTGTACAGATCTGAGAATGATGGGCAAAATTTACAAAAGATATAATCTCCATCAGTGTATCTTACTTGTATTAAAAAAATAAAACCGCTCAGGATAGTTGGCAAGCAGCCCCATGGCTCTTTCGAGAACCACCTACTTTCAGAGCCCTCTCGGTAGTCTTGTATGCTCTGTGTGACACTTCACTCTTGATCACCAAGCATGCTACTTTTCTTTTCTTTCCTTTTTCTTTATTGAAATAGGTCTTGCTATATAGTTCAGGTTGGCCTTGAAAGCACTGTGTAGTCCAAGCTGGTCTTGATCTCACAACAATCCTCCTGCCTCAGCCTCTCTAGTGCTTGGGATTACAGGGAGGCACCACCATACCCAGCATAAAGCATGTTTTTGAACCAGAAATGATTTTGTCTCCCAGGTGGGATTTGGGATTATCGGAACATTTCTAGTTGTCATAGTAGGGAGGCAAGGAGAATGTCTACTGACACTAGTAGGATAGATGGGATACTGCTGAATAACAGACAGTACACGCAGCAGCCCCTCCCATCCTAATAAGTATCATTCAGTATAAAATGTTACAGTAGCCAAGTGCAATAGTGCACACCTGTAATCCTAGCTCTTGTGGAGGCTGAGGCAGGAAGATCTCAACTTCAAGCTAGCCTGGACAACTTGGTGAGATTCTGTCGCAAGGAAAAAAAGAAAAGTGTATAGTCTTGAAGTTGAGAAATTTCATAACAGGTGCTGAGCCTGTAAGATTCACTTCCCCAGAGAATTTATTTTTGGGATTTAGAGCTACTAGTTCCACTACCTTAGCAACTTGAAACTGAAGAGGTATTAAACCTAATTGAGGTTTCCATTTTTGGGCCACATGCGTTAATAAGAAGCAGAAATAACCAATCTTTAGGGACACTGAAGAATAAAGCAGCTATACAGAGAATGGGGAAAGAAAATACAAACTGTTTTTGACAATTTTTGCCTCTTGCTTCTCTCCCTTCTTGAGGTCCAGGGGCACCTCTGCCCCCAGGAGCTTGAGAAACACGATGCCTTTCTTGTGCGATTAAGTGAAGTTTATTACTTGCCAGCAAGTGGAGGAGAATCTTGATTACAAATATTACCAAGTTATAATTTATGTATCAAATCATCAGATACAACATTTTTGAATTCATCTAATTTTTAGCCATAGAAATTGATCTTACTATAACCTAAAATTGAGATAATGGTCACCATGGTTACTCTACGAGTATCTAATTTAAATTCAACACGCATGCATCTAAGATATGCATGTACAAATTTTAGTGTTGTGTAGCACTAAGCTTCATGGCTTAGAAGATATTTCCATTTTCAATGCATTTCCTGTGAGTGAAGGAAGACAGTTCTCTATCTTTACAACTGGAGAAACAGAAGCTGAGGAGATAACTAAAGAGGTTGTTCAATGTACAGCGCTAATAATTAAGATTTCAACTCTAGTATTCTGATTCTAAAGATAATACCTTCTCTTGTTGACTGTAAGACACACTGTGGTGATTGAGATCATTGGATTCGAAATCGGATGGTACAAAGCTCAGTTGTCTGTCGTTTCTGTCGTGGGAAAGTGATCTGTCTAAATCTCACTTGGCACACCTATAAAATGGAAACACACTTATCTCAGAGGGTTGCTTTTTTTGGAACGAAATTCAATACCTTCGTATGGTTGAAATGCTTAGATATTTTCTGGCACATGCTAAGGAGCCAATAAATAAAGCTACTAATTTAGTAGCCTAAAGGAGATAAGTTAGAAAACTTAACCCATTTTTAAATCCGAATGAGTGGACTGGGGCTGAGAAACTCCTGTATCCAGTTCCACCTAGTGAAGTCTGCTGACACCTGGTGTCCGGGGAATGAAAAGCAGAAGCCCCGAGCGAAGTGTGGCTGCTCGCCCTGGACGTTCATTCTGTTCTCGCTCCTTGTTTGACCTACTTGGGACATAGATTACTTATCCATATTTAAGTAGCACAGCATGGTAAAATATACTTTGGAGGTACCCGAAGATATACTTATTGTAAGACCTGAATTTTAGAATAACAATCATTTTTGTGTGTGTGAGGATTAGACCCTTTGAGAGATTCGCTAACGATGTGAGATCTCCAGAGGTCCCATAGGGGTGTGACGTGCACGATCCTTTGTTTAAAATGTAAAATTTTCTAGGCTTTATTTAGATTTCCACTTGCCGTCTTGTTAATTAAGAGAGAGTATTTACCCTTAGGCCCACCTGAGGTAAACTTTAATCTGAACCCCGACTCTAGCTTTTAGGGATCATTCATGTTCTACAAGCTTTTCAACAATATTCTGCTTTCATTGACTGACCATACAAACAGACATTTTGGGGTCTTCTAGACGTAGACTCATTTATTTCTAATTATTCTTTGCCTATTGGTAAATCCCTTTTGTAGACTGAAGTAAATCCCTTTTAGTAAGAGCTTCTCTGGAGGTATCCAATTTATGTTTTGCCAAATATCTCCTTATTTTTCCAATATTTCAGGATACTAAGGAAGGAAAGTCCATCACCTCACCTCAGGAAGCTGAAGTTGAGCAAATATGCCTTTCAGCCACATTACCAGCACTGACTTCTCATAGGTGCTTGCTCTTTGCAAATATGCTGGGAGTTGCCCAAGTCGCTTAAAGTTAAGCACTTATGGTAAAGACAGAGGACAAGATAGCGAGTCCATGTGATGAGTGACAGGTTTGTGGTGGTGAGAGTTGAAGTCATCTGTAGACACAGACATGGGAAGACAGAGATGTTCACTATGACCATGGTGAGCTGCAGCAACAATGAGGAACAGGTTTGCTTTCTATAGAGTTACCAAAATGGAAGGAGAGTGTGAATATATAGACAGCTTGTTATGCGCCATAGCTCACTATCCAGACTTTTCAGGCAAATTTTAATAGAATTTTGTAAATGTTTAGCCTAACGTGGTCACATTTTGTGACCTGGTTTAGGTGCTACAGTTAGCTTGATCGCATGTTGAATAGTGTGTCGTTGTGCCTCAATAGCGTTTAATAACGTCCAGACTATAAGCTAGAATGAGCAGTGTGACGGGTGGATCTAATAGGCCCCCAGAGTCTGGTGTGTTCAGAGCGCGGGCTCTGGTCACAGTTGGATCTTGGGGCACTCTGCTCATTGGTGGATTAATCTGTTGTCAGTTTTGTGGCTCAATGTGCTGCTAGGTGATGGCCCGGATCAGAGGAGGTGGTCACTGAAGGCATGGCCCGGAGGGGTGCGTCCTTGTCCCCAGCTCCCCCTTCTTCTTTTCTCTGCATCCTGACTGCCAGATGAGCAGCTGCCCTCCACTAGGTCTTTGCACTGTGCTCGTCTGTCCTAGAGCAAACCACCCATGGACTGAATCCCTCTGAAAACTACGAGCCAAAATAATTCTCTCCTCTTTTAAGGAGGTTGCCAGGCATTTTGTTCCAGCACCAGGAAAGTGTCTAATACAACTAGCTGTTTTAAAACATTTTTTCTACAATGTAAGATATTTTTCTAAATAAATGTTTAAAAATCTCAGACTACCTTATTTTATAAATAGGAATGTGAGTAAATGATGCTGGTAGAATCCTACCAAGTGTTCAACTCTACCGTCTTACTTAGGAGGAATCTGATTTTCTAAAGCACCTTGGATTCATTCTCCTTAAATGTTTTTTTGTGGTACAGCATTCTGACCCTGCAAACCTAACAAAAATGTTTCTCAGGAAGCTGCAGAGGGTCAAAATAGAACTCAGGCTGGGACGTGGAAAGCAGCATTCCGTGTGAGCAGCGACTCCAACTTGAAAGCACTTTTAAGCTCAGCTAAATCATGGCTACATTGCTGTGCAGCACAGCTTAAGTAAATTGATTCTGTGGATTAATGTAGTCATGTCAGGGGAGACAAACTTATCTGCTGTGTGAAGTCTGAAGCTTAAAGAAGTATTATTTAGCCGGCTTATTGGGAAGAATGACAACTCTCTCTGTTCATAAGAACTGAGTCCGAAGGTCTGAGCTTGGTAGGTACAGGTGTAAGAGAGACTAAGCTTTGAGAAATAAATAATAATGATTAGAGGAACAAAGTTATCTCTCTCCCTGCAAGATATATGAAGCACACTTATCTCATTTAAAATAGATACTGTATGTCCTTTTTTAATCTTTAGGCACAGTATCAGTCCAGCTCTGTCCAGGCTCCTATTATCAGGGAGAGTGGTGGTTTCATTTTCCACTTTGCTTTTGCCCTCTTAGAACCAAGGTCATCTCATTTAGTCACTGAAGTTTGAATGAGGAGAGGGAAGAAAAGCATATATTCAAATATTACAGTTTGAGTTTCCCAACCTTGGCATACAGTTTGTATTGAAGTACTTGTCATCAGCTGCAGATTATATATGTAGAATGCTAGGTTGATAACAACTCAGTGTACTTTTAAGTAGCCTGTGCTGCTTTACAAATGACATTTCTCACCTGCAGACCGATTAAAAATTATAAGCATGTTTGGCAATGGGTTTAAAAAGTTATTTGTCTTCTAAAGTGAAGTATTACCCCATGCAAACTGGTAAGGAAATGCATATTTTAACTGTGGGAGTGACCAGATAGATTCTTCTGCTCTTTTAATTGTTATTAAAATGATTAAAGCCAAGACATTATTTTATTCAAAGGAAAACTTCTGGCAGTAGAATTCACTCCTTCTAATTTATTAACAATATTCTCTATGACAAGAATTACATTTTACACTGAAATTAATATAAGCACTGTATTTGTTTGGATGTGAATAACTGTAAATGGAGTGTTACTATATTGACAAAGTAAAGCTTTGTTCCAAAAGATGCTTGATGTTATTTATTGCTTTCATGAAGACATTATAGAATATGCTAGAAAAATTTAGAAACTATTTAACATCTTTCTCAGTAATTTATGCTTCAGCGTGAAGAAAGTTATTCCCAACAGTAGCAATATAGTAAAAATTTTGTGTTAATAATAAGGAGAGAAAACATCTACAATTTTAACCTGGTTTATACATTTTATTCATTCTTAGGGCAAATGTTAGAAATAATATACCCCCATTTCTTTGTCCTAAAATGTATCTGGCACTACTTTGAAGTGGAATATTAAATTCTAAGGAACTTATATATTTTTGTTCCTCAAAATTTTACTATGAAAATGTAGCATCTCAGAATGAAACTTTACTTTTTGACCTGAAATTGCCCAAAGTCTCCTGTGGATTGTGAAACCAAAATGACAAACTGTGAAGATAATAGACTCATTATACTTCCATACATGTATGCGTGTACAATTTGTCTAAAGTGTAATTATGTTTACGGTCTTTGTTGAAAAAATGTTTTAAAAGAAGGTGCTGATGTGGTAAATATCCAATTAGAGAGAGAAAGCGAGTGGGAACTGATGAAGAAAAGAGAAAGCGCTGAGCCAGCGTTCTTGATCAATAAGGGTAACTGCAAGCCTTTGTTAGAAGCCAGCATCTTTAATTAAAACCCTTGTATTTTACTAATAACTTTGCATGTCCATAAGCCTTCTTATTGATTTCAATTATTTTCTATTTTCCTTTTTCCTGGATTTAGAGTTTCTAGAGATATTGTAAAATTAAGGGAAACATTACAATGGACTAATTACTTGTACACATTTACCATTTCAGATGGTGACTCAATCACTTCCTTGAAGAAAATGAGAGAAAAACGTTCCCTGCCACACTGTTCATTCTGATATAATGTTGGCGATATTTGTTGATATCTAGACTTTTCTCCAAACTTTAAGAGAAGAGCGTTTCCATTTTAAATATAGGAGATATTTTTATCTGCGATGCTGTGAAATAGTCTAATGTGATCCAGGAGATGTTGCTTAATGCGTGCAGAGGGCTCACGGGGCATAGAGCGAACAGATAAAGTTGTGCTTGTTCTTTGGGCGTGATGCCAGACAAAAATGAGGGACATTCGAAAAGGTCAAAAAGAATATTGAACGAGGTACAGCAACAGACTAGAAATACAGTCCTGCCTGTAAACTAACTCAATTTGGAGCACCTCAAATTCCCTGATCTATGAATGAAAGTACTGAAAAAGGATGATTTCTGTGCCAGCTTTCTTGCATGGTTAGGATATTGCTCTGTGTGTGTGTGTGTATTTGTGTGTGTGTGTGTGTGTGTATGCGTATCTGTGTGTGTGTTCTTGTTCTTGTGCATTTTGATTCACTTTACTATATCTGAGCCCTTTTTCCCCCAAAATAAGACCTAGTTGGAAAATAATCAGCCTTGAAAACTAGAGATCAAAACTGCAAACCCCGATCATCAGCCTGCCCTTCCCTTCCCCACCATCTCTGTTCTTTTGCTCGGTGGCTGCTCTATAAGGCAGGTTAAGACAAGAGCAGGCTGACTGGGTCTGGCGTTTTCCATTGGCAGTTTTCAAGGCTGATTATTTTCCAGCTAGGTCCTATTTTCAGGGTAACGAGTGTGTATACATGTACAGTTATAGATTGTATGATATTGCTATGAATCATGCAGACAGGCTGAGAGGAATGCAAGTTATGGAGTATGGTGACAGTACGTAATCGAAGCAGGAAGATCAGAGTGAATACTCCACACTTGAAATATTGTTAAAATGTTTAGAAGAAGAGTTAGAAATATCTGTCTGTGTTACCATTAAAAGGATTTTTGTCTGTTTTGTGAGGCAGGGAGTCACTGTGTAGCCCAGGCTGGCCTCAAACTCAAGGAGGCCCTCTGCCTCAGCCTCCCGAGTGCTCGGATTACAATCCTGCGCCACCACACTGGGCTAGGAGTTTGCTATTTTGATAATGACGACAATCTAGTCTGAATTATTTGTATCTTTGCAACACATTTGCTATCATTGGAACAACTATTAAAGAAAAAATTTTAAGCTTAGACACATGTGATGTGCTTCTAAACAATAAGACCTCTGTATTCAGTCTTTACTACAGGAATGGAAAGAAATGTGAAATTCTGTTCTTAGAAATGCAGGCACTCACCTTCCACTCTTGTGGTTAGCTAATGTAGCCATCTATTCCTAATTAGTTGGTTTGGCTGGAGGCCAAATTAAGTAAACAGCATAGAAATAAGAAAGGATAATAAGGGGTGACTGGATACAAGTCAATTTCATTGTGTCCAGTCATACTTTTGCCCATTATATTAAAATAAATGTGAATTACCTAACCATCAGCTATTTTAATATTCTATATCGCAAGCCAATATAAGTATATACATTATGTGCAAGTCTGTATAACAACTTCTCTCCATTGCCGTAGGCATTTACAAAAAATTATCCTGATATCAATTTATGAGGTTCTAAAATGTAGAACCAAAAGTATTTTTGCAAAATCATTTTCATGCATTACTGTCTCACTGAAGGTAGGTATTTTTCGTTTATCCGAAGTCGTTTTCCTCATGAATTTTGTTGTAATGGACCTGCCAGAGCATTATGACTCCAAGAATGTCTTCAGATTGTGTCTGATTTTGTAATTTTCCTGAACTGGAATACTGGTTAGGGCAATTATCTTCCTCTAACACGAGATGTTATACATAATTAAGATGTATGTAATTTTAATGACTAGAACAGAGATGGGGGGTGTAATGGAAAGAAAGACTCTGACATTTACAGCTACTAACTGATAATTTAAATTAGAAAACTGGCTGCAATAGTCAACCAAAATATAACAGAAAATGAGTGAAGAATTTCATACTAAGATGGAAAGACTTCTACTGTGAAAAAATTCAGTTCTTCAAAAATCAAACTGTACTTTCAATCATCTTTAATCACTTAACACTAGAGTCACTTTAACTGAACAAAACTAAAGTATCTGTGGAAAATATATTTGCCTAAACAGCCACATGAAGGCTAAATTCTGTAATATTGAAACTTTGTTTTCATAGCGTTGGCATTTTTAAAGCATAGCAAAAAGCATAGATTGTTCAATAAGTAGTATTGAAACAAATGGCTCACATATGAACTAGAATGAAGTTATATCCCTATCATAAAACAATAGCAGGAGATCAATTGTGCATTAAATTTTGAAGGGCATAAGATACACTACGGATCATAGGTGAATTGTAGACTAAAATTTAAGAAATATGAAATAACTGGAAGTGTTAAAAAATATATGGATGAAAATTACAGAATGGTGAAAGTCTTTTTTTTGTGAAAGTCTTTTTAAACATGACATAAATGATATAAAATATAAAAGAAAGCAGAGATCATTTTAATGAATTTTTTAAGCAGAGATTATTTTAACTAGATCGCAATATTTTGTATTTTTACAATATTTAATAAAATTAAAAAGAATTTACAGTTTACACACGAAGTCTGTATTTGACCTTCTTTATAATCAAACACAGGCAATTTTTAGAGACTAAACATGTTCAGTGATTCCTAGTTGGGATAAACATGTGGAAGAGGGGCAGTCAGAATTATACTTGGTAGATTACAAATAGTACGCATCGTTATGTAGATTAACTTGTAATTTTGTAAAAAGATTAAAAAATCCATTTTCTTAGAGCAGGGAATTTATTATTTCAACACATCCTAAATTATTATACAAAAATATATTTAAACTTGTATGAAGCAGTATATATAAGAGTAAAAATACAAGCAATGTTATGTGTCTTAGAAAGTGGGTTAAGTTAAAGTATACCCACACCATATTATAATTTAGAGTCTTGAAAAGTAATAGAGCAGAAGGATTAACGATGTAATATTTAGTGAAAGTGGCAAGTGAATACAGCAAGTTAACTTTCATTTATTTATTTCTTGACAATAGCAACAGCAAATATTCCTGTAATGCTGTATTAGGCACTATCGTTACTCTAAACTGAATGATTTTCCCACAATAATTATAAGCATTGCACGAACTTTATGAAATAAACACCATTGTTATTTTTATTTTGTACAGGAAGAAACCGAAGCACGTAGATGTCAGTAATGTGTCTAATCTAGAACAGCTGTACGCAAAGGCAAACGTGGAGCCCAGTAGTCACCCCCCACCCCGAGGACTTCCCATCCTCTTGTATTTTGCTGGCTCTCTCATTTCTCTGGCTTTGTGCCAACAGCTTCATGTGTATTCTTTCCTTCAGTCCTCGTGAATCATTCCAGTACATCCTGGAAACAAATTGGGAGAGTCAACCTGCATGGATGAGACAGAATTCTGAGGGAGGAGAGTGAGGTAATTCCAGGGAGTGGAGAAATGTTGGGGGAATAGGATTTTTCCCAGAGGCACGAAGTGCGCAATGTGAGTTTGAAAATTACAGTTAAAGACGTGAGTTCTTTTATGTTACTTTCGATCATGTAGCTCCTGCTCTCTTAACTGTTACCCTGTATTATGGAACCATGAGAGGAAGGTCGAGCGTGTACACAGACACCCAAAGTCAATGCTGTGCTAAGTGCTGTAAGAGGACAACTTGTTTTTGCTTTTACGTATCTGTAGTTACTTATATTTCCCTGGGAGTGTGCGTTCCATATGGAATTTCAGAATTTTAAGAAAGAACAACAAATAAATCATACCTTCCTTATTACATGTGATATGAATAATTTTTGAGGATTTGCAAACTTTTGTCCTAATCAGAGAAATCATAATTTATCAATACATTAATGGTACAGAAAATCTTTATTTGATATCAACAGATATGTTATTTTCTATGAATATTTTGCTCGAAGAGAATCATAAATGTTGTTTTGTGTGGCCCCCCACTTTAACATACTGCCATGTAGAAGAAATTCAGAGTTAACGTGCATGGATGTCCAGGGATGGTGGAGGGAGAAAGCACAAAGCCCGAGAGAGAGCCAGGGTCCCTGGCTAATCCTGGAGGGGGGTCGTGTGGCAGGCACTACTGCACAATGATTTTTCTCAGCCTCTGAGATGATAAAACTTCAGAGAAAGGAAATTCCATCTCCAGTGAATTCGAAGTTCCTGAATTCATTAGAAGGTTAATTTGTAACATGTACACAGAAGGAGCACTCAGATTGGTTTTTCTCATTTCCTAATTTGACCTTTGTTCACACACTTGAGCAGTGTTTTCGAACTGCTGGTTGCAACTCAGTAGTGGGCTGTAAATTCACTTCGGTTCCTAACATTAAACCTATAGGGAGGCAGGAACGTTCACAGTAAAACAAAACAATGAGTAGAAATCATAATATCCAAATGTTTCGCACGTAATTTGGGTCAGTATTATTCCTCAAAACTTTTCATCATGTATATGTGATACCATTTTAGGTGTGCTATGAATTGTGTTTTTTAAAAAGTTTGATAAATGCTGTAAATCTGCATTATTTAATTTGTAGTTAGACACATTCATCTGTTTGACAAGATAATTCCAGATATTTTTGATGAGGATAAAAGCAGTATTTTGAAAATATTCTTCCTAATATAATCAAAACCTGTTTTTGTAGTATAACTTTGTGAAGCATGTGTCCTATATTCTTTATTATTAAGATACAGCCTTGAGTATTGGCCCTCCCTGGGGCTCATTTTCCTCCTCTGTGAAATTTGTAATTTGGATTCACTAATATGTAAAGATTCCATAAAATACTATACATGCATATAATCTTGTTTACATGGCTCTAGCTACAAATATGAGGAGGATTTGAGTAATATGTTAATGTTAATTGTCCTCACTCATAATTGCCTTGGTCAACATGGCTTCAGAACAAGCTATTTTTCAGAGGTGCAAAGCAGATGTGTGTTTGATTATGTTCATTACACAGTATTACATTTAAAACAGTTTCTGGAACCATCTTCCTCCTCACTTCTGGTCCCTTTGGTCTTTACGCTGGACATGTTTTGCATGTGACCTAACTTAATATAAACAAATCAGTGAAGATGTATAGGACTCAGAAAACTAATTTTAAACCCGCCTTTGATAATAACTTATTGTGGGACCTTGCATAACCTAGTTAAGTGTTTTAAAATATTAACTTCTTCATCTGTGACATTGCGATAATTAACTTCCTCTGCTGAATGCACAGGTTATTACATTACAGATATTTTCCTATTATTTTCAGTTTACATGATACTCAAGGGTGTACAGTTAAAAGAAATAACATCTCCCTATCTGTGGCCACTTTCTCACCCTCCATATTTTCCATAAGGTGATTATTATATAATAATTTTAGTGTGTATGTGTATATTCATGAAAACATTTATACAAAAATGTAAGTACTGGATTTTCGTTTGCTTTATCTAGGTGGCATACTGTAGCTATTCTATCACTTAGAAGTATTTTACCTGCCTTTCACCTTAACACATAGAGATCAACTCACTTTTTAATTTTTTTTAATGCAGTTGTTTCACAAGTTATGGTTGTGTTACAGTTCACTTAAGTAATTCCTGATTAGTGGGCATTTAGGTTACTTTGTATAACTCTTATTGACAATAAATGAATATTTCAAGACATATAATTGTCCACAGGTACACAATCTTCCAAGACAGACATCTAGAAATAAACCACTTGGGTACTTAGGAATTTATATGTACAGATTTGGTGGACAAAGACAAAGTACTCTTCAAAAAATCTAGTAGCAGAGTGGAGTGATGGGGCATGCCTGTAATCTCAGTACTCTGGGAGGCTGAGGCAGGAGGATTGCAAATTTGAGCCCATCCTGGGGAACCACAGCAAGAACCTATCTCAAAATGAAAATAGGAAATATAGCTGGGATTATAGCTCAATGAGAAACCCTTGGTTTCAATCCACAGTACCACCAAAAGAAAAAAAATATATATATTTATAAATGCACAAGTGTTCGGCCAATTTTTTTAACATAATCAAAACTAAAATCTAGTTGGAATACCTTGAAAAGAGATATGACATCTCTCAGAAATGTATGAACATTATTTGAATATGACAGTAGGCACAAAACTTATTTTGTTGTTCAGTTTCCTCATTCATCAAATGAGAAATTTAGACTGGAGAGCTTTCATTCATTCAACAAATATTTATTCATTCCTGATATGATGTGAGTCTCTGTCCGTCTCATTTTAATATTCTGATTAATTTTATCACAATGTGAGAATGAAACTCACAGGTGTATAGAGTGGGAGAGAAATTGTCTTCTTTCTCTTCTAATATTTTGGATACAGAACTGGAATAAGCAAAACTGTTAAGTTTTTGTCCTTGTTACATTTTGTTTTTTGTTTTTACTTTGTTTTACATCAAAGCTGGCTGAAAAAGTTGGTGGTCTACTACAAAACAAAATCAAAATGTTGAATTTCACTTTTTCCACATTTCTTGGTTTGTGACAAACCCAAAACATCATTATTTGAATGTTTCATTACTTTGTCTTCAGTGTATCATTTTCTGATGGACTGTAAGATGCAGCCTTTAATTCTATTTAAAAGTATATTTTTAAAACACTTTGCTTTTTATGCAGATATATGCTCCTCCTTTGTCTCAAAATCTGTATCTTTAGCCCTATGAAGAATATATAAAATCACTCATACTCATGCTCAATAATTTTTTTTATAATTAATGTAACAGGGCAATATTGTTCTTTTCTTTGACTCCAGACTTGCAAACTCTGAAGATGTTAATACCCTATTAGTAAGGGACAATTTCCCTGGTGGCCAAGAGTGTAGCTTAAAATCAACTTTAAGATCCCTCGATGAATCATTGAGTGTGTCTTTATAAAACAGGTTAAATAAAACTTCATTAAATAAATGAATAAAGCAGCCAATGAGGAAGAATGAATTAGACGAGATCTCTTTCCTCTTTGACACAACTAACAATATTATGTCCTAGCCCCTGGCCCACCAGGGAGTTGCCTGGGACTGAGGTCAAACCTAATTAGTACTTGCCAAAAATCTGGGCATGCTTTTATCAACTGACTCTGAATGTGAATTTCAGTAAGGGCTGTCTGGGTATTTACCATGTTTTTCAGGTGTACTAAAGCAGTTATTACAGTTAGGATTAAATAATTACGTTAACTGTGGGAATGTGAACCTCACAGCATGGATCAGTCAGTTCATGTACGTACTATCAGCAGAGCAGGAATTAGGAGCAAAAGACAATGAGATTTTCTTCTGTGTTATGAAATGGGAGGATGAGCAGACCCATTCAGAAGGCCTAGATACTTTTTGTAATTTCACCTTGCTGAGCTTAATTATTTAAAAAACTAAACATCTCTGATAACCTTCATCAATAGATGAGACCATATGTTGTTGGTTAAAATAATGGACAAGTCCGTGCAGTGCAAAGTGCCCTTTCTGTGTACTTAAGAGCAGGCCTTTCCCAAGTCCTTACTCTGCACCGCCGCCGTTTTTGGTTTAATTAGTCTATGACTGCAATGAAAATAAGGAAGAACATTTTAGTTTAAAACTCATCTCCACTTCTGCCTTTCCACCTAAACAAATGTTGTGCCCCTCCCGAAGGAACTTTTCCTTCGAAGAAGAGAATGTTTTATAGAAGAAGTTTAATCACATTGGCTTATAAAGTCTTCTGAAAAACCTGGGAATCCCAACAAACAAATGCACCTTCTGGCACCTACCCCAGACTTACTCAATCAGAATGTAGGCAGAGGGCCAGGGATCTTCATTTTAAATCCTCCTATCGATTCCTAACATCTTCCTGAGTCTGGATACTTAGATGTGTGCAGCTGCTCTCCTTGGGGAGCATGAGTAGTAGTATATAGTTTGATTTTAGCTTCATTAAATCTGATTTTCTACACAATTCAACATGTTCTATAATTAATACCTGTACTTGGATGGTCTATGAGGTTTAGAGTTTCACTTCTAAAAGTATGATATAGAACTCATATAGAACTCAAAGTTCATCTTTTTAGGCACAGTTTCACCATTCATAGGAATGAATAATGGATCCCGAAGCCAGAGGGTAACTTCAGAGAACATCTCATCAATCCCCCTGCCTTTAATTAAAAGGATGTCTAAAGCATCCAAAAGAGATTTCCCTTGAAATACCGACACTCAAGAATCCCATGAAATTCCTCATTACAGTGTTTTTATCATTCTAAATGTCAATAAATTCTTCCTCACATCCAACGAAAATTACTTCTATGTAAGTCAGCCATTTTTCTTCTTGTTCACATCTCCAAATATATAATTGAAAACACAGTAACCTCCAGACCACTGCATTGGAGTATTATCTACTTAATAGACAGTGTATGTTTTATGGACACAGTTTGTCAAAATTTGTCAATAAAAAAAGAAATGGAATGGGAAGCACAGAAGTATGGTTCACTAAATACTAACTGAAATATAATAAAAGAAAAAGACAAATAAATGTTCTTTTAAATGTGCCTAGCAGTAAAATTGGGGGTTGCCCCAGAATGCTTTTCATATATATATATCTGCTGGAAGATAACAGTTTTCTAAAGATCTTCCATTTTTTTTCTGACTTTTTTTGCCTTTAGAATGAACCAAACAATATTTCTTTCCCCAATCTAGGTCATTGTTCTCTCAAATCTTCCTAACTACTTGTTCAGTGATTTTTGTTTTGTTTGAGTTCCCCGTCAGTGATAGATTAATCACATAAATAAGAAATCAAAGCTAGAGGTCATTGTGACTAAGTTTCAAACAAAGAATAATAAGTCTGTCAGTCAAATGCTGTAAAAATTTTTCCCATTTTGACTGGATAGAATAATGATTCTCACCCCTAGACTGCACATTGGAGTTATCTACCGAGTTCACTGAAATTGTCAAATCTCCTAGAACATTTATCAGTGATTATTATATCACAAGAATGAAGTGATTCCCAGTCATTTTAAGTATGTGTGTTTGTATATATGTATTTTTGGTTTTTTTGAGTCAGGGTCTAGCTATGTAGTTCAGCCTGACCTTGAACTCACCATGTAGCCCAGGCTGGCCTTGAACTCTTGGTAATCCTCCTGCCTCAGCCTCCTAAGTGCTGGGATTACAGGCATGAGCCACCATGCCTGGCTAGGCACTGTATTAAAAAACAAACAAAAAACAAAAAACAAAAAAAAACCCCTCTCTTTATCCTACTACTAAAAATGGAGTGTTTGGATTATCAGAGAGTGATATTACTTGAGCCTAGTGATACTAACTGAATGAAAATTTTCATTTACACAAGAAGTTCCATATTCAGGTTTGAAAGTTCCCGTTAGATGATCTAACGTGCAATCCAGTTCAAAAGTACCAGGTAGAAGAATTAAAGACAGTCAAATGACACTCATCAAGAAAGGACAGTGAGGTTGTAAAGAAGGAGGAAGTACACAGGAGAGGAGAGATGTGACAGTGTGTATAAAAAGGGGAGAAAACATTTATAAATGCTTCGCCTAAATGTAGTTTTATTTCTTTATTTTATTGGCCTAACAGATGGTTTTTGTTTTGTCTCTTTGATACTTTTTTGCTACTGTACTCATGAAAAGCAACAATAAGTACTTGATTTGTCTTCTTCAAATAAAATAAATTTGTTCTGGGGGTAGCTTTACTCATTCAGTTGGTGTTCATTATCTTTTGATAATTAGATCATATTTTTATTAGTGAAATACTGATAAGATAAATCTACTTGCAAATATTTTAATACTTTTGAGGTGATAGTCTGTCAGCAGTATCATTTTGCCATAGAACTTTTAGTTCTTTAAATTCTCTCATCTGATTCCCAAGGATACTCCGAATGAATCTTCATTCCTAATTTCAAGTTTACTGGCCCTAATGTAATCAAAAGCTTCACTTCCCAATTTTGATATTAACCACATTTAGTGGTATCCCACCAATGAATAAGCTAGCTAAAACTCGACCCAAATTTTTTAATGCACCCAGTGAAGCAATTTAGAAAAGATACTAAATACAGCAAAAATTTCTAATAAAATACTTGAGCAAGGATGGAAATTAATAAAAACTAAAGCAATTATAAGTTAATGTTCCTATAAGCTGAGTTATCTCGATTGTAAGAACTGCTTTTTTTTCTGTGTCTTCATCATCATAAGCTGTGAGTACAGCTTGATGAGTTTATCCTTATTAAGTAAATAATACTGATCAATCAACAAATGCTATTACACGGATCCACTTTGTGGTCCTCTTCCATTTGCCCTGTGTGCAGCTCTTACGTGCACAAAGGGAATGTTCCGTTTCTAAGAACAAGTCTCATTAAGCAATGTAAGGAAATGCTTCTTACCTCTAGCACATCAGTGTTTAGCAATTAAGTTTGTTTTGTGCTCTATGCTTAGTAATTCATCAAACACTTCAAAATACGTTTCACACTTACTGAATTTTCATTTAGAATGAACATAAAAGACTTGCAGTGAAAAGTGCTATTTTTAGTGTTGAATTAAACTTAGTATTTAAAATAATCAATTATAGACTATTTTTGAAAAAATCCCATAATTCCCTTTTAACATTTCAAAGCAAAACTTTAAAAATTATTTGCATTTGGATAATAGTTTAGAGGGATGTTTATTTTCATGTTCCTGAAATGGAACGGAATATATGAGATCAAAGGGTATAGGGAAAATAATATATATTTGGCCATTGTATAGAAGAAATTGCTATTTGAAAACTTTAATTGATTCAACAGATATGATTACATAATTTAAAATATATCCTTTAAGAATTTCACAGTATAATGGTTGTTATTGAATCTAAGATTGTGCTACTACATTTTTAACGTATTACTTTTGTAACAAAATGAAGTACTACATTAGATAAATTATTTTAATATTATTTTAATATGAACATGCAGTAAATAACTTAAAATTAAATTCAGTCAATTGTCATTATGAATATGTTCTACATTAATTTTCTCATTTGGCAGGGAAGACTGAAGTAAATAATTAAAGGATACTGAGACATTGTGTTTGGTTACCCTATGTCACAACAGAGTTAAAATAGAAAATAACACTTAGACATGTGTCTAGAATTAAAACATAGTGTGACTTATAAAACATGATTGTGGATTCAACTCCATGCTTCTGTTTTCCAGTGCCTGTCAACAAGAAGCATATTAATAACCTGCCCTGTGTTGACACTTATTTCAAACGTAGTAATTTGCTTATTTAACATATGTCTGCTATTTTAATTAGTGACTCTCAGTATATCAAAAGAACTTTATTTTACCAGAAGGATAAAAAATATGTTTGAATTTATTTTTAAAACACTGTCTATTGAAAGTGTTTGCTTTATATATTTTACCTTACTAATTAGAATATCTAAATAAATCTGCCACTTGCTAAAGAGATAAGAATAGGGGTTGGTGATTTAGCTCAGTGGTAGAGTGCTTTCCTAGCAAGGTCAAGGCCCTAAGTTCAATCCCCAGCACCTTCCCCAGAAAATAAAAAAAAAAGGTAGAAATAGCCATATAAATATAGTGTATCCCTATGAAAAGTTAATGTATGCATATAATTTGAATATATGTCACATACATGTAATAACAGCATAAAATATAAATAAAAATTAAATTCTAGATATTAGAATACTCCACAAAACAAATTAGTAAATAAACTGAAAAGTATGTTAGACGGTTATCAGTGCTATGATAAAAATACATGATAAAGAAAAGATGGGCAGAAGGAGGAAGGGAGTGAAGAAGGAGGGGGAAAGAAAGCAAAAAGAAGACAAAAGAGAGAGAAAGAAAGGAAGAGAATTGTCTTCAGGAGCCTGTTGTTTGGGAAAGATTTGATATTAAATGTAGTAGACTTCATTAAGGTCAGATCTGAGCAAATACAATGAAAGTGGATGACATAGGCCAAGGTGATTAATTGTGTAGAATTTTAGAATGATTACGGAAGAAATTACTTCCTTCATAATGTAACATATTTCAAATTGTAAAAACAAAATTCACCCTCACAGATCTAAATATTTGATTTTTCAGAATCTTCTGAGTTTATGATTGGAATTATCATGTGACTTTTCTCACACACACACACACACACACACACACACACACACACACACGAGAGGAGGAGCCCAAGTGGTACTTTAGTTTGAGCTCTCTTTGTTGTCTGTACGAATGTACTATGTACGTAAGGAGTGATATTATCATGCTCAGTGGGAGGATGCACTTCCTGTTTTAATATTATGGCTTGTTTTATGAATGTTTTTATTATAATCAGTGGGAAAAGATCCAAGTAAAAATGTGACATAATGAAATTATGAACAGAAAAATGTAAGGAATTAAAAAATCTAATAATAAATACTGATAATTCTAAGTTATTTGCATCTCGATAGTTTTTCCTTCTTGTATTCTAGTACATGTGTATTTACTTTTCTCCAAGAACTACTGTTTAAGTCTCTACATCCTTTTATCCCTCTGCGAAGTGTGCTAAGCACTCAGCAAATACTCTCATTGAATTGGCAATTTATAGCCTATCAATTCATTTAGAGTGTATTCCTGCTTTTTGTGGACTGAGTGCTGAACACTGTGCTTGTCCCAGTGGATAAAAACTTTAATGCAATGATAAACTTCAAAAAATTCATGGTTTAGTGTGTAGGATGTGGGCAAATGTAGGAAAAAAAACACCCAAATACAACATATTATGACAAATACTGTCACAGTATCTAACAATTGCAGAATACTATTAAGAGGGACTCTGTGAAGTACTTTATATTTTTATTCATAGTTATCTTCAGTCCTATTAGATAGGTACTTAGACTAAGTGCATCTTGAAAGAAATGGCCAGAGAAACAATAAATTGCCTACATCACATGATGGACCTTGGATCTGTGCTTCGGCCATCAGACCACACAGGCTGCTGCATTAGTTATTCTATTTTCTATGTTTGGAAACAAAAGTGACAGCATGATTCAGTGCGCAGGTGTGTTGAGGAGGAAAGGATCAGAGCAAGTATTCGCTAGACAGACAAGACAGGAGCGGCTTCAAGCATGAAGAAATTCCTGGCACCTGGCGATGAGAACCACAAGCTCCGGAAGCAAGGTATCGGGAACCAAACGCTGTGTTCCTGGAGAAACACAGCGAGTAGTATGAGAAGCCGGTGGAGGCGGACACGGTTGTCAGTTTATGGAGGTCTCACGCCTTGTGAAGGGTTCAATTGTTTGACACAGAGATGGCCAATGTTCCGTACTGTGACTCGGCTTTGATTTACGGGCGTTGGCTTCCACTTTCAAACCGTGGCTTTTAGAGCTGCGTGGAGGATTAACTGGCAGGAAAGAAAAGAGGGATCTAAGAAAACTTTTAGAAGGCCATGTAATGATTTAGAGATAAATTTTGAACTGAGCCAGGATAGAGAGAGGGGAAATGATGAGGAATATTTATGAGATAGAATTGCTAGTATCTGGCAGTTTCCTTAGGTATCAGAGGGGATAGTGGGGGGAAAGGAGACATGGAAAATACATCCCAAATTTCTCACTTAGCTACTAGAAAGAGCGTACTGTCATTAATTCATATAGGAAAGGAATATGACCAGTGGTAGAAGAATAAGAGTGAGCTGGATTCCACTTTGTAAACCTTGGATATCTAAATGGGGACTTGTAGAGACAGCTGGAAATATATCCTGTGACTCCATAGAGAATTTTTCTTTGGATGAGAAAGTTGTCTGTACAGTGAATGGCTACCACAAAAACTCAGAGGCAAGATGCAAGTAGTGGATGAATGATATTATCCATGAATGAACTCAGAGTCCAAAATTGTCAAGTCCAAGTCAGGAGAATAGTTATGCATGAGAGCAGGATTTGATAAAGTAGCAGTGAAAGAACCTTGGAGGAATCAGTCACAAAAGTAGAAAGAAGCTTGGCTGAAGTAGAAACACAGAAGACTTGAAGTGATATTCTACTGTACTCTGTAAAACTTAAACTTAAAAATGCTTTAAAATACGTCTGAAATAAGTGAGACGAGCAGAGTTACATCCCTGACTACTAAAATTTTTCTGCGTTGGTTTTACCCAGCCCAAATGTACCTTGTTCTGATGCTCACAGCTTGGACTGATGGATATGAAAAGACAAATAGAAACGTTCATTGTTTTCTATAAATACCTTTCCTTCCCTCCTTCGCTCCTTTCCTCCCTTCTTTCCTATTTTCTGTTTCCTCATGTGAAATATTACATGGATAAATATTTGTGTCCCTTTCCATCGACTGCTAAATTTCTTAAGCCCATTTTTGGTAACACAGAACCCTTTTGTGTGCGTTGTGTGAAACGACTTCACGACTGACTCTTTTTCCCAATCTGACAAATGCCTCACTCGCTAACCTCAAAATTTGATCCTTTCGAGTGAAGTTACGTGGTTTTTGAAAGGATTATATTGATTTGCTGAAACAAGAAAGAAAATAAAGGCAAAAATAAATGTGAATTTTGAAGCTTTTTGTACAGTAATTGCGATCTAAATGGAGATTTCATTTGTTATACAAATGCCGACTTGAGACAAGCCTGGGTGGAGTAAATCGTTACCCTAGAGCTCAGTTTTTCTCAGCTGCTCCAGATAAGTTTGGAGTTTCTTTTGGTGGCTGGCTTCGATGAGAATCCGTCTCTGTCCTCCGCAGTGACACGGACGGTGTGCGCGGAGCAGTGTGACGGGAGATGCTATGGGCCCTTCGTCAGCGACTGCTGCCATCGCGAATGTGCCGGAGGCTGCTCGGGGCCGAAGGACACTGACTGCTTCGTAAGTCACTCTGCTGTCCCCTTTCTTCCCTCCCTCTCGGGCCTCTCGAGTCTTTTAACATCTTACTGTGCTATGACCAAGTCTAGTCCTGTTTGGTTACCTTCCACCTATCGACTAGCTGGAGTTTTTCTGTTCTGCTAAATGAATTCTGCCTTTTTTGTGTAATTGGTATTAAAAACACGATTGATTGGAGAATATGAAGGAGAAGATATTGAATTTTTTAAAGAAATCATTATAACAGCGTCCCTTCCACAAATGCATGCTGCATGGTCGAGTCTTGTGAATGAGTTATTGTATTTTATTTCTTGAGTATAAATTCTATGATTTAGCAGATACATTTAGAAGCTTAACTGTTTTCTTATTTATATTGCTTGATAAGCTAATGTTTTAAAAATTAAAATTTATAAATATACACTTAAGACGATTAAATGCTAATCTGTTAATTTTTATTTTGAAAGAAGCCACTTTTGCTTCCTTAAAATTAACATTTATAGCTTGTTGGAGATATTTTTAATTACACTTTTATATCATTTCCTTGATATATCTTTTGGCATCCATACAAGCAATTGTGTGTGCTGTAGTTAACTCAGTTTCATACACCAGAACTCTAGTTTCATATTTAAGCTTAAAATCATAAAAATAAGAACTCATTTCTATTGTTAAACACAAAAATATTTTTTTTCTTTTTCACTCTTTACAAACATCCATCCAATAAACATATATAGTAGAATTTAGCATTTAAAAATGTCAATTTTAATGAGCAAAATACAAAGGAAAGCTTTATGTTATAGATAGTAATGCCATAAGTTTTAGTGTTGTAAAACAATTATTATTCTCTTGTAATTTAATTTTAAAGTGAAACAAAAGTATGTATTGATGAAAGGGGTTAGGAAGAAAAAGAAGGCATGTTAAAAAGTTTAAAATCCCAGGAAGAGACTGAGCAGGTCGTGAATTGCAAAGCTTTTCCTTGTCGATTACCCTCGACAAGAGAGGATGGAAGTTTGACTTTGAAGATACTAAGGCCTGCAGATGTCCTGTTAAGATTCCAAAACAGTAAAATAACAGTAAACAAGGATAACAAAAACCTCTCACTTAGAAGCTTTGCGCTGCATTTTTCGTTGTTATATTATGCTAAGCGGAGAGCAAGAGCGTCAGAATTCTCCTTTCGTTGTTTTTACGGAGTGGTCCCCCCGTTGCCTCCGCTCTGGCATTGAGAACAGAAGGTTGGTAAATGCCAGACCAAAGCTTTGGCGTATTAGTTACACAGTACTCCTCTGCTGTCTCAAAAGTAAATTTGTTTTATTCCTCTGGCTTATGTTCCTTTGTTCCCAAGCAATCTATGCACAACATTGCACGAAGTATGTTAGCATAGCAATTATAAGGACACATGAAGTTTCGCAGCCATAAATTAAAACTTCCTGAATTTTCTAGATTGGTTTTTAATAGATTCTTCCTAGAAAGTGTCATCTTAGTGAATAATGTATCACCAGTGAGTCCCGTTCTGATTATGCGTCTAGTAGATGATCATCAGGGAATTGTCATATTTGTAATAAAGTACTTGCTAAAACAACAACTGATGAAGCAACTGTTTTGAGGAAACAGAATAAATTAATGCTTATTAATAACCATATGACAACTTATGATGAAATGTAAAACAGAGCTTGAGTTCACAGGAGTTTGCCTTCCAAGGCCTAAATTATTCCTATGAAGCTTAATTTCTTAATTAAAAGAACTAGTTCGTCCCCACTATGTCTAATCACGTGTTTGTGTACTTGTACATATATTTTCTTGTGCTACCAACTAGCTCATTCTCAGGTGGTGAAATAGTTTTTAATTCTTCTCATACGAGTTTGAAAATATTAATAAGTTGTGTTCTAAAAACAAATGTATACCAGCGGTAATGGACTGTCTTATTTGAAAGTAATGACTTTACTAAATTGTGTGGCATTACAAAAAAGCCATGTAAGAAATGGCATCATATTATTTAATTTACAGGGCAAATTTTGGCATTATATAAAGCATATTTATACTTGGCTAGTCATCTGATAGAGACCTTTCCTTAACACAGTTAAACAACCATTCCAATATTTTTCCACTACACCATGGTAAATTTTGTACTTAACAATGTCATTTAAGGCACAGAACTCTTAAAATACCAGCTCAAAAAGAAAAAAAAGTCTAACACATGTAGTCTTAGGGAGTTAGTTGACTTTAGGACTAAACATGTAAACATAAATGCTTTGAATCAGTCTGAGCTTAAATAATTCAGCCAACTTTAGAAATTAAATAAATGATCAGTTTAGAAATTACTGGACAGATACTAAGCATTTCGAACATCACTAACCATAGACATAATGTTTATTGACATTGGAAAAGTTTTATGGATTTAGAAGCACAAATGACTGTAGAGTTAGCAAATTCTATAGTTATTTATAGAACTGATGTATACTAAAAACACAAACTTCTTAAGAAAGCATCACCGCAGTGTTTCATTAACAGGTTTTATGAAGGTTGTCTGGAAATGAAAATCCTATTTGCTGTTTTGCAGGCCTGCATGAATTTCAACGACAGTGGGGCTTGTGTCACTCAGTGTCCCCAGACCTTTGTCTACAATCCGACCACCTTTCAGCTGGAACACAACTTCAATGCCAAGTACACATATGGAGCATTCTGTGTCAAGAAATGCCCGCGTAAGTGATGGGACGAGAATAGCCACATTAATTAGAACATTGTTTGAAAATGAATGAATTTCATGTAAAGTAATTTTAATTTGAAACTTGAACAGTATCATAAACAGAGTGTGGTAATATTGCTCCCATTTCACAAATAAGGAAATTAAAGTTCAAAACAACTTGAATGATTGGTTTAAAGCTCATAGCAAAGGGGCAGCATGTTCGAGGCTGAAGAATTGTTAACATCAAAATTCTTGTTACTGTTATTTCAGTTTCTGTGTACATTGTACTGTTTCTCAGAAAGATTAATTAGGTGAAATAAGTTACTACAAGCAATGTAATAAATAAAGTCTACTTCTAATAAAAGTGAATTTCTTCCTAAATTTGTTCCTGATTATTTACCCTATATGTTATTATAATTTTAATATCAAATCCAATCTTAATTAAAAACAACAAATAAGAAGAGCATGTTAATGGATATTTTGCAAACCAATAACTCACTCTGGGGATTCAAAGTGATGAGCATAATTCAAGTATTGAGTATAATGTATGTGTTGATATTTGTTTCAGTCATTTTTTTTGAGTGGCCAAAGAGACTTTGCTCAGTGTTTTACTTATTGAAAAGGCAATAACACAAAATATAATAAAATCATATTTTTCATGGGCTTACTTAAGGGCAGGCTTAAAAAACTACAAAATATGGGTATGATGACTCAGGAACTTACTTTTTTTGGATTAATATATGTGGTATATAATTATAATTTATATATACGGAGTCTGCCAAAATGAATATACATCAGGAAAAGAAAAACTTGTCTAAATATATTATTACTAAATTTACTGTGACATTGTGAGATTAATACAAGTTAATGTTGGCCTCTACAATTACAAGAGGTGCTCAAAGTGGTGGCCAGACATTTATTAGAATGACAAACTATTGAAGGGCACATGTGTTTTTTTTCAGACTCTGTATATTATACATATATTAACATATTAAATTATAGACTAATTAAAGCATTGTGAAATTGTCTACTGTAAAATTCAAATCTCTGTTGTGCCTTTCTTGAAGTGATTAGTTTATCAAACTACAGCTGACTTGGGAAAACAAGAAAATTTATTTTCTAAATAGAGATCTACAATCTCTAATCCAGAATTCTAAAATCTGAAACCTGCAAATAACATGTATTTTGGAAATTAATTTGGCTTGTCTTCAAATCCTGTACCTGACAATGGCTACTCAAAATATTCATTCTCTTTGGCATAAATTGCTGTAGAAATATGGAAGCTTTTAATTATGCAATATTGCCAAGACCTTGCAGAAAAGATGGTTACTTAATATTTAGTGTATGCACTTGTAATAAGTTGAGTTACCCTAAAACACAGATTAGATTAACCGGGAGGATTCTAGGGGACTTCTCTTGTGGAGGAAGGGAAGGAAACAGATTTAGGCTTTGATTCCAACTCAACAAAGTGTCTCTTACGTAAAGTGGATACTCTTGGCAGATAACTTGTACTACAAAACGCTTTATACTTTGTGTTTACTTCCGTGCTCTGATACATATCCCTCTACTCCAGACTTGCTATATTGCAAGATTTTTCAGTACTTTTTCTTCCACAGCAAACCACTGTTCATGAGCATATATACATATATATCCTAAGTGAAGGCCACTTCTTTCTCCACATGAAGTGAGTGAACAGTTACGTTATGCAGAACTATGCTCTTTGGTAGGAATTTACCTTTCCTATGTCTTTCAAGTCCATTCCCAAATGACTAAATGTTGTTAATCATTTTCAAACCCTAAAATATGCTGTTTTAAACTTGATGGCTGAACATTAACATTATTTCTTACTTTACTTTTTTTTAATCATATAACTTTGTGGTAGATTCCAGTTTTGCATGCCTGCCTGCCCTAGTTCTGAGATGGAGGTAGAAGCTGCCATCCATTTTTAGCTTGCACCCACATAAGAAGCCCAGCTGTGTCTTCCTTTGCTAGCTGGTCACACAGGCTCCATAGAGCCGAAAGAAGGGCTAAGTGGCAGTGCCAGCACAGTTCACTTGAGCCTCTTCTTTCTCCTGTTCATGTCCAAGTTCAAATGAGTGCTTCATTTTCATAGGGGTTTGCTGTTGGCTCTGTCCAATGTTATGAAATCATGATTCTAACAAAACTTTGTTCGCAATGGGCATTTCTGGCCCCAAACTCAATTACTGACCCACAGTTAGGTGCTCCCTCTCTACCGGGACCCAGAAGCATTTCCAGGAAGAGCTTTTTGTTAAATGGTATACAAGCCTATGCATGGCTTAGCCCTGGAAACCTAGAGGTCTCTGCTGTTTTTCCAGTTGGGACTTGCCATAACTCCAAATGGTATCCACGCCCACCATAGACTCTTCCAGTATCAGAGAGTATCTTGGGTTTTATGGCCCTAGTAGAATTCCCTGCACCTTGTATGTTTCCTGCTGTGGGCACCCTTCAAGTCGCATCACTGGTCTCCTAAACATTTTACCAAAGTGTAATAAGATGTTCTTTGTCTGCTTGGTACACCATTTGTAAAGTATACCTTTCAATTTCACCTTGTTTCTTCATATAAAAATAGGAAAAAGCTTCTGTGGTGCTCCATTGAAACAGAACACATTTTAAACATTTCCTCCTGGGTCTGAAGTACACCCACTGGATCCAAGGCGGTTTGACTTAAGCTTCATTTGCGCTTCATGAACTTGAAGTATTTTTAGACTTCAAACTTGTATCATGACATGAAATGAAGTGGAACTATTGAGAAACACAAACTAAATGTCATGTAATCTCCTGAGTCTATAAAAGAAATCCACTCTATCTTGGGGGCAATTCAGGCTGTGGAGCAATAGTCAAGCAAGTACTAGTGGTTTTTTAATACACACTGCTCTCAGATTTGAACTTGAATTGTTGGCCATACTACTTTAGATGGAGATATTTAAACAAAAAAATGTTTTTAGAGGAGACACATGTACAACAGCAGTGTTGTTCATCATTTTCAAACCCTAAAATATGCTGTTTTAAACTTGGGGCTGAGCATCAACATTATTTCTTACTTTGCCTTTTTTTTAATTTTTTAAATCAGATAACTTTGTGGTAGATTCCAGTTCTTGCGTGCGTGCCTGCCCTAGTTCCAAGATGGAAGTAGAAGAAAATGGGATTAAAATGTGTAAACCTTGCACTGATATTTGCCCAAAGGGTAAGTGATAGTTTAGTGTAAAAGTATTTAGGTTAGAACAGACATATACCCTAATTTTCATTTGCTTTGTATCAGGCCAATCCAGTCAATCTTTCATTATAAACCCATTCCCACAGCGACAGCCCCCACATACGCTCTCACTTCTGTGACTTTGGACAATTCTCCCAAACATCAGCCAAATGTACATATTATTGGTTTTGGATTACATTAACAAGAGTGTCTAGATAAAACTCCAAGTTAACTTTGATGGGAATTCAGAAATAAAATTGCATTTTGTTTTACCAGTAACAAATATTAGAAGTTTCGCACAAAACAAAGGTTCAGGTACTTATTTTATTATCATGACTTATATTCATGGTTTCTTACTGGATACAAAATGATCTGCCCATCATAAACAGGAAAGCAAAGGGGCACGCAACATCACATTTGGTCTCCACGACTTAAAAAATATTTTGAAGATACCCTAAATGACAAGCAAATTTATTATAAGTGTTAAACAAATGTTGCAGATAATTCACGTTATAGAATTTTAGTGGAGGAAGAAACCCCTTCCAGCCGTGAATGCTCAGATTCTTCACCAGAGTGAAACTTAAATTAAGCAGGACCAAGGTGTAGATCAAATCTCCTAAATGCTACTAAGCTTTTCAAAGTATCAACGAGTGCCTTAGAAAAGGGCAAACTTCACATTGGCTTTTACACTACATCTTCTCTCTCTGTCTCTGTCTCTCTCTCACCCAGTCTCTCTCTGTCTGTCTTTCTTCTTCCCTCTTTCTTTCTCTATACTACACACACACACACGCACACGCGCACACACACACACACACACACACACGAGTTTTTCAAAGTACAGCTTCAGAGAGCATAGGAATTAAGCGTAGGTATTTGAATGGCTCTGGAGTCTGGTAAGAATTCACACTATCAGTACTGTTTGTTTAATATATAGTCTTCATTGAATAAATCGGACACACATGTTTAAATACTGCATAGTTTCTCTGGTGTGAGAAACCGAAGTGTAAATAAAGACTAAAATGTATTATATTGGGAAAGAGAAGAAAATGTCCAACTGGGAAAGGGAACAAGGGAGGGGGGAAAGGAACAGAGGGTCAAGAGAAATAAGAAATGGAAGGAAAAAATGGAAACAAAGCTTTTGTAAATAGGGAGGGAGGAGGGGATGAGGGGAGGGGAATGGGAAAAAAAGAAGCAACAAGATATGTCATGTACAGGTACAAATTCCCTATGATGAATGTTATCACTATGTACATCTAAAATGTACCATTAAAATAAAATTTAAAAAAAAAAATATATATATATATAGTCTTCATTGAACCCATGTTTTTGAAATTACAGCTGATTAGTAGACCGGGAAATAATTTTATTAATATGATCAACATTTTAAAAACACTAAATATATTTTACAATGGCTTAGAAAGTAGATAATTTTGTATAATAAGGCAAAGTACCATTTGATAAGGGTTCTGTTTTAGTTCCATATGTGTTATGATTATGTACTGGATCTTGTTACAAAATATAACTCTCCAGTGAGCTGTGGCCCCTGGACTATAATGCAGGAGCAGTGTTTTGAAGTAGGCCTAGTAGCAAATAATGAACCAGTTAGTTGTCTTATTTTTTAGAAAAAAAATTGTTTTTACTTAACTATAAAATATTATTATTTCATAATGAGAATGCAGTGATTGCTTTGCTGGCGAAAGGTCTGCTTTTCTGCCCCCCTGACTTTACATCTTGTTTTGGCAGCTTGCGATGGCATCGGCACGGGGTCACTGCTGTCCGCTCAGACTGTGGACTCCAGTAACATTGACAAATTCATCAATTGCACGAAGATCAATGGGAATCTGATCTTCCTGGTCACTGGTATTCATGGGTCGGTATTCAGTTCTTGTATAGAATTAATTAATAAATGTAAACACAGCTGAAGAGATTTCTTGGCTGTGCCTGCTTGGTTCTTCTGGATTCAGGGGAGTTATACCTAACACTGATGTTCTGTACCAGCAGAACCAATGGTCAGATCACCAACCGTGATACTATACCACAGTTTTGGGATCATCTGCATTTTGAGTTTGGTGACTACTGAGGTTTGAAAATCCAAATGTGCATTGAAGTGACAATGCATTTATAGAACATTGTCCAATGCATAGTTTTCAATAAGCTTGAGTTATTTTTAGATGTGTTTAAGGAATAATATTAATGGATAAGGTAGAGGATTCTATTCAGGTTCTTATCTGAATATGTTGAGGCAATATAAATTAATATTCTATCAAAAAACTCATATAAAGCAAATCAAATGATGTGACATAAAGAAGAATTGAATTTCTCCTGAGCTTCTTTCAGAAATTCTTTGTCTTTATACATTATTTTTCTTCATCCGGATCTGTAGGAGATCTGTTAAGTGAATTTCATTTTGGTAATAAAAATTGTCACTTTCTCCAGGCTCCTTCATTACAGAACCACCTGCTTATTTTAACTGGGGAGACAATCAAATTTGTATTATTTGGATTGTAATAAAAATGTCAGTATTCTTACTTTAAATCTTATCTATTTGTCAACATTACTACTTAGTCCCTAAAAGTAGCACTACAGGCTACAGATAATGAATATCACTCTCATATTTCAATTCAAACTCTTACTCTGAACATACATCACATCATTTCTAGAAGCAAAATAATTTAACGCATTAGGAATAAATATGTCTAAATAGGAACAGCAAGAAAAATAGCATAAAATATTTCTTTTTATTCAAATAAAAGGTTTGTGTTACTGCATAAAATATCTCTTTCCTTTCAAATATAGCTTTTAATGTGGTCGCACGTCAGATACTATAGTCATATACATGGACTCTCTGCTCAATTTGTTATAATTGGCCCAAGCAAATGTTTTAAAATATGTTTGAATTGCCTTTCAAAATATGTGTAGACTTGGAAATTCTCAGCCCATATTGCTCCATAGCACTAAATTGTTGGAGATAGGTAGCAACACTCAGAATAGATGGGATCAATTCAGTAGACTATACTTCAGGCTCCATCTGCTCTCTGAATCCATTTGCACTGATGTCTTTCTGTTTGGGCCATTGGGCAGGTACCTGGGTCAATATTTAGGTGCATCTTTATACTTAAATGAGTATGTAGCATTTATAGAAATATATCCACATTTATAGCAATTTATAGTACATTTATAGCAATAAATCCACATTTTAATTATTTTAAAAAACAAATGTCACTATGGATAGAAGATCATATGTTAATGTTTTCAAGACGTAAAGAAAACAAACATATCTATTTGATCCAAACTGCCTGTTTCCACATGAAAGTAATAAATGAAGTAGCTTCAAGATTCTCAGTGTGGGAATGACTTGAGGTCATATTGTCTGGAATTGCATGAGAATTCATTGAATTCGTTGCTTTCTGGCCCAACATCCTTCTTTATATGTTAAGCATCTGACACTTACCTTTCAGTTCTGAGGTAAAATCTATACAGAATGCAGCCTACAATGTACATAATTTTTAAAAGACCATTACAATTCTCCAGCTATAATTTAGTTATAATTTAAGGAGTAAGTAAAATAAAATCCATGTGGAATGAAATAGCTTTTGATAGGAAAATACTCAGCTTTGACTTACAATGAAAATCCAGATTTATGCAAAATAAGATAAGAAGACTTTATGTATAAGAAGTGAGTCAAAGAAAAGCTGACCGCTGGAATGAGAGCAACCAGCCAGACATCCTGTCACATAACAAAAAGAGGAGACAAATAACTTCCCTTGAAAATGGGGCAACATCATCAGGGCATGACAAAGTCTGACTAGACATGACGTTTGCACGTGCGGCTTCCTAACTATCTGATAGGGCATTTTAAGGCCGCGGGAGATGAGAGAAAGTCCTTCTCTGTGAAAGGTATTTAAACCCCTCACCTTGGCTTATTACTAAAAGTTTACGGTACACCCGACTTACTCCTGTCTCGGAGACACTCCCAAATGTCACAAGCTTCACTGGGTGGCACTGCCTCCATGGGAACCACCACAAAAATTCCACTCTAGGAGAAGGATTATCGAAAGCAACACGCTAATATTTAAAGTTCTTATGGATAAAACGTGAGTGTGAAGCTTTGAAAAACACTCACTGCGGTGAGGTCCACAATACTCTATTTATTTTAGTCTTGATTCATATATTTTTTAAATTCGTGATTTATACTAGTTACACAATGATTTCACTTTGTTGTCTTCACCTATGGCCTCAAATGTGAGAAACTTTAATAAATAAATACAAAACAAACAGGGTATAGTGTGCAGATACAATAGGATAAAAATACATAGTGTAGTTGGAAGTGTGCATTTCCAGGCTCATGAGAAGAAACTACAAAAAAATTAGCCCAAGCTAGACTTCTAAAGAGAAGGATCTTGCTAATTGACTCAGATGAAAAATGAGTTAGAGAAAATCACCTCATATGGATCAGAAGTAGGAACATAGATGAAGCTTATCTTGAGAATACACAGATCATACAAGTTAGACTTTCTTTGTGGATAACTTGATACAGGGCAAAGCGGAGTCTGATTTGCGGCTCCACCATGGAGAGTTCACACTGGTTGGTGGCTGCCTGTTCACAAGAAATACAGTTTCTTCCAAACTAAAACTGAGAAATAGGTTAATAATAAATACCTCTTCCCTCTGATTATTTTGGTATTAAAAACAAAAGTTGTTATAAATCGCTCATCCCAGTACGTGATGTATTTTAAAATCTTAATAAATGATGTAAGAGAAAAGGAGGAATGGAGGAGAGAGAGTGAGAAAGAGACACAGAGAAAATTGAGAAAAATAAAAGTTAAGCAGGAAGAGAAGTCAGAGTAAAAGGAAAATCTTAGTAACTATGTTTAACTTATAGTGGAGAAAAGTGTGCAACAGATACTATTTTATAAATTTAAAAATTGCACTTGCTTTGGCAGCACATATACTAAAATACAGACTTAAAAATTGACTTTGATAGAATATGTTAGAAATCAAATAAGGGGAAAATTGTCTTTAAGATAAATCATACTTCTTAGTTTAGAAATTATTTAGTTTAGGTAATTCTAGGTGTAAGCGCCTTAATCATGGCACTTACATCTGGAATATTTCACATTTCATTAGATGTTATTGCATTTCAAACATAATATATATTGCATTTATAGGACAAATATGTGTGTGAAATATGACACATCTCTCATTCTTAATCTCATGGTCAGCATGAGACATGAAGCTTTTTCCTAAGGAAAGTCTGACTTTAAAGTTAATTTCATAAATGTAAAGCACCTTATATATGTATAAATAAATGTATGTTGGTGTGTGTGTGTGTGTGTGTAGAGATAGAGAGAACAAGTGCAAGTGCGAGCAAGATTGTAAAAGAGAATTACAGCAGATATTATAAACAGAAAATGGCTAGTAAAGAAATGTTTCTTGTCATTTAATTGCTGTTACCCTCAATATATTACTAACAAGTTTTTGATAAGGTTTATGGTTTATTAAAATAGCTGAGATGTCTTACAATAATGAAAAGGTAAAAATGTCATAATTAAGTGAGGTGCTTTTCAGAAACAAGGTTTTGCCAAAAATAAATTTACCTGCATTTTGTTAGGCAACATTTCTGTGTATGAAAGGGCTAAAAATATAAATTTGCATGAAAATGTACAGTACTGTAGTCCCACTGGCAGAAACAGAAATAGGTACTCATTTCTTTCTTTAAAATAGGAACCTCAAGTAAAGCTTAGAGTTTCAAGTTATAGGAATATTCCCCTTTCCTATTATGTTTGGTGCCATTCTTGTGCATGTTGTTAGGGTGACCAAATGCTTACCAGATACACTTGCTGATGCTGTGTCACTGTAAGGAACTGGTGAGGAAAGATTTACATAACAGATCTCGATGATGATGCCAGTAGGAAAAAGGTTTGCTGATCAAATAAAGCAATGTCAGTGAAATTGGGAAAACATGTTTCTTTCCCTGTGTCCTGAGCTGTGTTTTGGATCACTGAACACAGTGACATGATAGACATAATGTCATTTTGCATGGCTCTCAACGAAGGTAGGAAAGTTCTCAATTTCGAGCAGTGGTAGGAAGAAACTCCTAAGGGATAGTTTGAAGTTGGTAAGTGGAATTCTGTCAACTTATTTTATGAGAGCCCTTAATCCTTAAAATTAAGTATATAAAATTTCTGTGGTCCATTGGGCTTTATGCTGAAAGTCCAGAATCCATTTTATTCTGGCAACTTGGAGCCGTTTACAGTAAATGTTTGTTCTGACCCCATTATTGTGTGCCTGCCCTGAATGTTGAGTCTTTTTCAATAAAGCCAGGATATTTGATTATATGATCAGAGCTGTTGTGCACGCGGCTTTTCATCAACAAACAAATGTTGAAAGCTCATTTTACTCCTGCAGAGCCTTTGTAGGCTTCTGCATACAGAACTTTTTGCGTGGTAAAAAGTGAGGACAGTGAGAGTTTTCCTCTATGGGCTGCTTCGTATTCACCGAAAGCAGTTGTGTTTGTCATACGTATTTATTTATAAATACAGCTAATTTGCTGCAACATTTAATTTAGACTTTAAACTTTTAAGAGATACTCATTTAATAATGAAAACTTTCCAACCAAAGGTCTACGTGTGAGTTATAGGATTTCTCCAGTCTCAGCAATATGTACTTTTTGACCTTTCTAAAAAACTCTGTGTTAAACTCACTTTACCTTTTATTGAATCCATTGCTTAGTCTGAAACAATAATCAGGCAGGTTGTTTTTTAAGATGTGAGACAGTTCACAGTATAGAATATGTCGATGCCAAGTCTGGAAAGCCAGTATCAGGCCGTTCTAGATGTCAGGTAATATAATCTTTTCAAGATCCTCATGCTGAGATGAAAAAAAAAAAAAATGCTGATGGATTCAGACTGAAATTCCCGGGAGACAAACTGTTCTTCTTTTGCCTTCCCGGAGGATTATGACCCACCTTGGCTGGTAGCCCTGATGCGACTATTCCCAAGAGATCCCCGTATCTGGTTGTTGTTTCTCATAACAAAAAGGAGGTTCTCATAGACAGGTAAATACACGTCTACATGGAGAACAAAATTCATTTGATTACCACAACTAGCTACATACTCCTAAAAACATCTAACCTTATTGTTTCTAGAAGGCTTACTCTCTATTGGAAAAGTGGTCAATGCATTTATCTTTATATAAAAGGCATATATTAATATGAAATCTGACATTTCCCAAGAAGTCTTCTGATGTGATAAAATTTTTAAAAACTACCGTGTACTTCTTAAAATAATGGTTTACATACTGAGAAAGTTTTAATATTATGTTTGTGTTTGGCCTGTTATTCAAGTATGCAATTGTATTGCCTTATCCATGTATTATCATTTTTTACTGAAAAAGTGTTTAGGATAAAAAATGAAAAAAATTTTTTTTTCAATTTTAAAAGGCAACATAGTTGGGCATGGTAGCACATGTCTGTAATCACAGCACTCTGGGAGACTGATGATTGCAAGCTCCAGTCCAGCTTTGTCAATTTAGTGACTTAGAAAGACCTTGTCTCAAATTTAAAAAAGAAAGAAAGAAAGAAAGAAAGAGAGAAAGAAAGAAAGAAAGAAAGAAAGAAAGAAAGAAAGAAAAGAAAGAAAGAAAGAAAAAAAGAAAGAAAGAGGCTGGGGATTTAGCTCAGTGGTTAGAGTGCTTATCTAGCAAGTGCAAGGCCCTGAGTTCAATCCTCAGCACCAAAAAGAAAAAAGAAAAGAAAAGAAAAAGAAAGAAAAGGGTTGGGTATGTAGTTCAGTGTGAAGTCCCTGGGTTCGGTTCCTAGTATCACACACAAAAAAAGCAATTTGTGTTCATTTTCATACATCTGCATATCAATGAATGTATTATAATAGTATGTTTATGCATTGGGAGGTGATATTTGAAAATTTGTATGATTTGAGTCTTAAAAAAATTGTTGTACTTTTTCCCACAGTTAATATAATTCATTTAGATGGAAGCTAATATTTCCTGTTTTATATTGATTACTATAAAAAAAGAAACAAAATTTTTCTAAATAATCCACATAAAGAGTGACATTCATACAATGTTATGAAACTATACAAATGCAGAACTAAAAAAATGAAAAGACTTTGCCCATGTCTCTTTCTGTCCTATTTATGAGTTACAAGTGATATTAGCAATTTTACTGCTATCAGGACAGCCCCAAAGCCATCTGTTCCCACCATGATAGAATTTATTTCTGGCCATATTCTTCCTGATTTAGAGTAAACCTTTAAAAGTTGAACAAAACAAAATGGCTCTTTCATGGAATTGCTATCTTTGTACTTTTTGGTCAGGATGGTTGAAATAGAATCATTTTAGGTAACTCATATTCTTTCATCAAAATTCTAAAAATATCTGTGAATCCCCCATCCAAACATAGCATGAAAAATTTGGACAACCCGTAGTTAACCTTCTTTCTCTAAATTAAAATTTGGTCTGAATGAAGTCACTACTGCCTCCTTTCGCACATTTTAAATTTGGCTCAATCTCTTCTTTACTTTTTAGGGACCCTTACAACGCAATTGAAGCCATCGACCCGGAGAAACTGAACGTCTTTCGGACAGTCAGAGAGATAACAGGTACTTTTTGCCGTGTAGTCTTTGTGCTACACACATTGTGAGGTTAGTGTTTTCCTGAAAGTATTATACAGTATTGGCATCAGCAACTAATTTTCAAAGCAAATTCTAATTCATGTAAAGTTACATCATTTTGAACAATAGGTGTCTTACTCTTAGCTTTTGGATATATTTTGAAATCCCATCAAAATACAAAAATAAATATCCTCGGAATTTTGTCATTACTATTTTAACAAGTGTCAAATAATCTATGATCATCAGGCCCAAGTTTTTTTAATTTATTTTCTCATAAAGAAGTACCACTGAGGAGTAACATGTAGCATTCTCTTAGCACATATTGATAGAGCTGCTAATATCTTTAAGACTGTGATATATGTGGTATCGGTTGCATAGATATGAATTGGACATGGATTTGCCACTGAATAGTGTGAAATCTGGTGAGAAAGATTAGATATCTACATAAATGGCCTAAAAGGCAAAGTATATACTGGTGACATAAAAAACAAATAAAGTGATACAGGGCTTCAGAGAAATGGAAATGATACATTTCTCTTTAGACTGCATTTTTAACATTCATCAGAATAAATCACAGAGTCATTTAAAATTTTTAGTATATAGTTTTATGATTCCATGTGTCTGAGAAAAAAAGATTCTTGGTGCTGTAGCTTTGATATCAATTATTTATTATTTACCCCAGGACCTTGGGGTAAGGCAGTCTTGGAAGAATAAATATGTGGTAGAATGCTTTAAAAACAGAAATGCTCAATACATTTTGCATACCTATCATATCTTTTAATATATTTTCATCACATTCAAGAATAAGCAACACTGTTTCTAAGACCAGGACAATCTTATTCAGTGGTACTCTCGCTATCACTCCAGGTTTCTTGAACATCCAGTCGTGGCCTCCAAACATGACCGACTTCAGTGTTTTCTCCAACCTGGTGACCATTGGTGGCAGAGTCCTCTACAGGTGGGTGTGAATGTGTACCCTGCTCCTGGCCCAATTCCAAGAGGACAATCGTGTCTGCATTCAAGATGATCAGTCTTATTGATTTCCCGATTCTGGAAATAAAATGTTTCTACCTTTAATTCAGAGCTCAATGAAAAACATCTGATGGTGACATAAAGTACACAAAATACCTATTTTGACTTTTCAACTGCGTATCACATGGTATTAGTGATTTGCAGGTATGGAATGAATGATGTGCACCATGCGATTAAACGTCATGTTTGATTTTATGTTATATTAACTAAAGATAGAGTTGGCTAATTTGATAATATCTCAGTCACATCAGATATAAATGCCGTTGTTCCAGGAGGCTGTTTGTGTCTGTTGTATCACCATCTAAGCCATGGTGCACGGGGCGTTTCAAGAATTGAAAAGCCACTCTGTGTGCAACACTGGTTAATAAATGGTCAGAAAAATTAGAGCTGGGAAGGACATTGTTATAAAATTTCAATGTGAGTATTATAAGTTCACATGATAAAAATAAATAACAGTCTTTATTAAGCCACTACTAGTTTTAGGTTTATCTCAGATTTTCTCTGTAGAAAGTTTCTATTCATGAATGAATATATGTTGATTTACATAAGGAGATTTTTATTTAATGTTTCTGCTTAAATCTGAAAAATATCTAAGTTACTGCTATCGTTGAATATTTTTATTGTAAGGATTTTTAGAAAGTTCATTGAATTTTATTATTAAAACCTAAAACATATATGTAAAGATATTTTTTTTAAAAGGTAAAGGGGAGAAGAGCTTATTAAATATGGATTGTTAAGAGATACAATATACTTAAGTGCTACATGCAAACAACTTTTACAAATTAAAAAATACTATAAATTAGTGAAAAACATAAATTATTCGAGACCTTCCCTGTTGACATTATAATAACCTGTCAAGGTGGTTTTAATGGGAGCAAAAGTGTGAAAGAATAAATTACATTTCAATATTTATCATTAAGACCCACATATTTTTAATTATTAAAAATACCAATAAAATAAAAACTTAAAAAAGTACAGAGTCAAAAATATTCTAAGTATTAACTGAAAAGTATATTTAAATTATTAATGAAAAGGAGACCTTCGATCTCCAAAATGAAAAATAATGGTCATTACTTGATTGAAAGGTGGGATTGTGGGAAATATATTTATTCTTATAGTGTAGAAAAATAATTACAAAAATATTGGCTTGGCTAAAATAAAAGCAATTTATTTGAAATGATAGTTAACACAGAATAGTTGTTTTTTAACTTTTAGAGTTTTCTAAGCCTTCAGAGTGGAAGTTTAATTTAATTCTCTTTCGTTTTTAATTTGTCCTAACCTTACTTATACATTCTTGACCCATAACAATTTTTTGATTCCTGAGATACTAAGTATCTATAGTCATTTTCTGCTGTGTCTGTCCAATAAAAGCGTATCTAAATCTGTGACATATAACTGATATGTCACTTTTGAGAGGTAAACAATCACTCTATAAATATTTGTTTAGTCAATATGAGATTTTTCGTTGAGGAACATATAATTCAAGCTACATGATGAAAGGCAGTGAGTAGATATTTCAGTGGTAAATATAAGGAGAGAGATGGACATATATTGACAAATCCATAATCCTAAGAAATGGACATTCTGCTTTAGAAATCAAATTATCATTACAACTGAAACAATTCACATATAAGTATGAAAATGTTATTCTGTGCATAGATTTATTGATTCGATCTCTGTTTATGTTCCATTTACATTTTTAAAGTAAGTCACGACATCCTTATTTTACTTTAAGAGTGCAATTCATGGCCAGATGATACTCGTTTCTGTTCCATTTTCCCTTTCTCTTCTCCAGCGGCCTCTCCTTGCTGATCCTCAAGCAACAAGGTATCACCTCTCTGCAGTTTCAGTCACTGAAGGAGATCAGTGCAGGAAACATTTACATCACTGACAACAGCAACCTGTGTTACTACCACACCATTAACTGGACAACGCTCTTCAGCACAATCAACCAAAGAATAGTGATTCGGGATAATAGGAAAGCTGAGAACTGTAGTAAGTACATTACCCAGACGCTTACAATACAGAAACTTTAAAATTGCTCTGTCTTACATTGGACCAAACAACTGAAAATAACAGGTCAAAAACATCGTCCTCTTATCCCAACCCTGAAAAGGAGTAGTAGCTCTACTTAGCAACGTGGCATGAAATGATCAGATGTTAATGTTTTACAACATACTGCACATTTTCAAATCTTTCCTAACATTAGGAATCCTGTGAAGATTTATCTTTAGTAGGATCCAGTCACTTTGTGGAAATACATCTTACTGAATTCTGTTAGCTATTTGGTTTTGGCAAATTTGGAATACAGTATACCCCTGCGAAGTCTCGGTTCAGAGTTCGAGGCCTCAGTCGTTAGTGGATTTTTCCTAAGAACCTAACTAATAATTGTTCACGGAAACCCTGGCAATTTCTCAAAAACCACAGATACCTCTGCGACTGTTTTTCTGACAGGAGTTTACAAGTAGCCAATCTGAGGGCATGATTCAGTTCTCCTCGCTGCTGATTGGCTGTTGCCTTGTAACCCATCTTGGCAGATGTACCAGCACCCTCCCTGGTAACAGGGTGCTGTACCTCATGTAGTTATCTCGGTGTTCTTGCGTTTGTTCTCCTTAAAGCCCTAAGATCCCTAAGATGCTGCCAAAATGCCCTGCACCTTCTAAGTCTTTTGGCAATGAACATAAGCCCCAGAAGCTTAAGGCACTCCAGGAGAAGGTTGAAGTACTGTACAGTATTTTGATTAAATTAGTGCAGTACTGTATACAGTATTTCATTAAATTACATAAATGCAAGAGACATAATGTTATGTAGGGTTTAAAATATAAAAATAAGAGTATTTCACTTTCGAATTCTCCCTACTCCTGGAATAGCTATCATCTCCCTTTCCCCCTTTTTTCTCCAATTTTAAATAAATTGTCCTCTAAATAAATTGTCTTTTCTTAATTAAAATATATATATATATATATATAGGCCTGGATAGGCATTTTTCTGACCATGTTTGAAATTTGCAGTTGTTTACAATTTGTGGGTGCTCCAGCAATGGGACCTTCACAGATTTCAGGGACCCACTGTGTAGAATAACAGAGTTTTGCTATTAGAGGTAGTGGGAGAGATGAAGGTGTGTTCTTTTGAATTGTGGGAAAAGTGCTGCTCCAGACATTTACTGAGACTAAAAAATATTTTAAGAATGTATTTATATTGGCATATAACTACCTTTTTTTCATATTTTTGATACTTCTTGATCCATTTCATCACTTCTTTGTTGCAACAAAGGAAATAATGTTTTCCTAGGGCCTGTGAGTCTGCCATTCCTATCTAAAAGTGTGATATTTCTGTTATCCGATAGCTCCTTCTAAAAGTGGCTCGGCAAGTAAACATTAACCAGGCTTGGGGTTGCTCACCTCTCTTATTGGAGTTAGATTCAAAATTCTTCTCATTTTAAAAACAGAACAAAATGAGCAAAAAGCAGTGGCAAAGTTTATTTGAAAAAGTAAAAGCGAAGAATGAGGGAGACACTGGCTCTGTAGTGTCAACTTGGGCTGAGTAAAAGAGGAAAAAGCAAGATGTAAATACACACTGGAGAAAGGAAGGCAGGCTATTGTGCAGAAAGCCACGATAGCATGCTCTTCTTGGCATCCGTGTCCTTTTTTGCTGTCCAAATCTCAAGAAAGCCCGCAAGAACTTCTCACACCTCAGGGTGCTGTCAGGTCTGGGCATCCTATTGAAAACTTGCTCAAGTTCTGGAGAAGTCCACCTGCAGGGCTGTGGGAACTGTTCTGTGCAAGTGTTCAGGGTCTTGTAATTAACAGGTCACACCCACTTCCCCAGCCAGTTTTGCTGCACCCTGATCGCCTATGTCATTATTGTTGCTGGCTAGCATGGGTTCTTGCTTTAGTAGAAATGAAGATTAAAGCTAAAGCACAAATTACAGGAAAAAAAATTAATTGGAAAGTTAAAAGGAAAATAAAGAAGGACTCCAGTGTAAGTAGCTGGAGCGGGGGCCGTTCCCTGATACAGAGTTTAGACAGGACCACTTGGAAAGGACCAGGTGGCACCTTTCATGGATTAACTCTCTGGCTGGAGTCTGGTTGATCATTATCTCAGATCTGACGTCATAGAGTAGGAATCCTTATCCCTCATAGCTGAGAGACATTTTCTTTCCAGGACAGGATACTCTCCACCTCTGGTGACCTCAGGCAATTGAGGCTGTGTCTTTGCTAGAGTCTAGGGGATGGATCACAGGTTTAGGACATGGCTGGAGGCTTCTGGGTGTAGCTGGCTGTCCCTGTAAACCTTTTATCTTGGTGTCCTTAGTCCTGAGTGGGGAGGAGATCATGTAAATTCAGGGATAATCAACTCTCCCTAAATGATCAACATGCCCCTATAAGGATTTAAGGATAGATTTGACCCAAGACTTGCAGTAACAAAAGATACAAAATGAAGACCAAGTTTAGTTCTGTTTTCAGTTATCTATTGGGTGATTGTAGGCCCAAATGAAGAGACGTGGTTCACAACAGAAATGGCTTTTAAATCCCTGACTGTCCCAGAAGAAAACACAAACCATGTTTTAATAGTAGCAGGTGAGGACTCAGGCTTCTGTCCATCCCTGTCTCTGTGGTGGTCCCTGATTATGTCATGACTGTGTCATTTCAATATCTAAAAATCAATTCTTTCTGATTTTCAACTGAGTGGAATGTCATGACTGAGTAGAAAGTCACGACTGAGTAGATAATTCATGAATCTAAAACAGAATATTCTTCTACCTCCTTTAGAGGCAAACATTTCTTTTTGACAAAATCCATTTGCAAATCCTACCAACATTCATAGTAGTACATCTTGTGAGTACTACTACTACTCATGTAACAATCTGACTTACAGTAAATATTAAATACAAAAACTCAGAATTCAAATGATTTGTTTGCAAATATATATTCTTGTTGTGGTCACCGTGATGAGTCAGTTCTTTTTAAAAGAAAAGTGCTGCCTTCGGGCTGGTATCTTGTAATCTCATCATCAGGACAGTTATCAAAGTATTTATAAATAATGATCGAGTTCACTTGTGTGTATTTAAATGAATAGCACATGATTTTTTAAAATTTAGGAACTGTAGAGGGCAACATTAAGTAATTAGCGAGTTAAGTAATTAGTGTATCAATTTATTTTTAATACCACACCTTTTTCCAGAAAGGCTCTAGGGCATCTCAAGCTAACAAAGCTAAAAATTATCACTTATAAATTATGAGGAAGTCACTCACATGCTAGCTGCTTTTGGACACTTAAAAAATATTTTTCAGAAAAAAAGAGATCTGTTGCAACATGAGTTTCCTGTTTAAGTGAACTTAAATTCTCACATATTTTTATTTTCCACATAGAATCAAGTAATATAAGATTTATTTACATATCAAAATACATATATTCATATTCCATAGAATTCATTCTTTATTTCCTTACTGTTTTACATTGCTAATTTCTGACCAATTTTTCTTCACTTTTTCTCTAACATTTAAGCTTCTTACCTCGCATCTCTCTATGTAAGTGTGCAGACATATCCAGGTAAAGTAGATGATTCATGACTCTAAAACAGAATATTCTTCAACCTTGTTTGCAGACAAATATTTCTTTTTGATACAACCCATTTGTAACATTCCTATTTTTAAACCTTTATACCTAAATGAAAAAAAAAATGGAAGAAAATATTGAAAGAAATTAAATGTACAAAAGCAAAATGTGGAAAAAGGGAGTTTTCAATAAATTACATACTTTTTCATATCTTTTTATGTCTTGTAAATTTTTCAAACAACCCACAAGAGAGTAAGTAGTAATAGTAATAATAATGGCAATAAACTGAAGAATCAAAGATGATCTTAATCTTTCAGTGTCAGCCTGTTCACTAGGTTTAGTTACCTTAAGTCCATGTATGTATTTCCCTTCCCTGTATGCTTAGATTTTACTTTGTAGTTTGAGGCACAGATGAAGCAGTTAGGAGAAACACAGTTTGTGGTACAGTAGCATAAAATCAAGCATATAATTTTTTTCATTTTTGACATCTGAGAATCTGTACATTTTGTATGAAATTCATTTATCAAAATTCGGACTTCAGGCTTAATGCACACTGCATTCATGAAAATCCCACATGTCTGCATTTTCACAAATGTAATTACCTTGGAAGTATGACTTCAGAGACGATACTATCGATATTTACAATGATCGTACCAGTGGTTCCTCACATACGATAGAAATCATGTCATCCATACTGGTGTCTGCAAATGGGGAGAACCAAATATTCTCTTTTAAATGAATTGTAAATACTGAGTTTTTACCTGTTTCTTCTGTATACACACACACACACACACACACACACACAAACACACATACACACACACGAGATACCTGAGTATACATGCACATTCCTTTACATGTATGTAAACATAGCCTACACGTGTGTTGGCACAGGCACATGCAGTACAGATGGATGTACACAAACCCAGAATGCATGTATGTGCATCTGGACTCATAGATAATGCTCTGTCCCCCTCCCCCCACATTGCCATCACTATAAAATATTCTGATCTAAGTCTGGGAGTTGCTTTGTTAACTTAAAAGAAAAAGCAACCCTTCACTTTTAACGGTGGCTTTTGTCATTCGATATGATGCCAACAGTAATGACAGTAAAGGGAAAACTTTGCCTGACCTATAAAGAATGACAGTGGCTTGAGCAGGCTCCTCTCTTTCAAGTTAGAACTTTGAAAACAAACTTCATGGTTTCAGGAAATCGAAATTGAGAGAAACGAAAAGGCAGAACACTTTCTGCCTCCCTCACTTCTGTGGCTATGGTACTAACAAACTGAGAGTGTCAAGTGGAAGAAGTTTTAGGGTAGGTATATTTTGAAATTTCTTTAAAAAAGATTTAAAGAGAAATGTTTAAAGTTGAAAAATAACCCAAGGATAAAGATAAGTGTTATTCCAGCTCTTCAAAATTCAGGTTACATTAGAACCCATATATTTCATACCTTAAAAATATGTGTTGCATAGTTATATACAATGTATAAAACAGAAAAATTAAATTCATTATAGATTTTCAAAATGGAAATATCTACATTTTTTCTAATTATAGCAATAGTTTTTCATTTTTGGAGTTTACAACAATAAAACATTTATAAAGTAGAAACTCATTTTGGTATGTAGATATGTAATAGATAAATGGTAGATAGTAAAATATATTTTCAAATATAAATGGGATCATACCATATACACTAAAATACTATTTAGTCTTTTACTTAATATATTATGAGTATTCCATCTCTCATTCTGATATATAGAGCTCTTCATTTTTTTAAAGCTTCATGTAAATGTTTCTATTGAATCAGTAACATATCAACATAATTTGAATTATTTTCCATTTTTCATATTATTACCACCACCATGGTATAGATCCTAATTCATAAAACATTTTGCACTGTGCAATTATTTCCTGAGGCTAAAAACTTAGAAGTGGAATTTCTGTGTAATTGAGGCAACATAAAATTTTCATACATGTTGCTATATCATCCTGCAAAAATACTGGTTCAGTTTACATTTGTTCCATACCCTGTATGATAGAAATATTTCCCACCTCGCTTTACAGCCCCAGACTCTCCATCATCCTAAATTTCAGTGATCTGAAAGAATTAAAAGAAGTCTTTTATATTCGCATGTTTTAGATTAACACTGAGTATTTTTACATGTGTATTGATCATTCATACTTTGTCGCTTATAAATTACTTTATCCATGAACTTTATTTACTTTCAGTTTCAGAGTTCTTTCTTTTCTCATTTGACCAAACTCATCACATACTAAATACATTAACTTTTTTGTTTGTTGGTTGGTTGGTTTTTTGAGACAGAGTCTCACTTTGTAGTGTAGGCTGGCCTCAAACTCAGGGCGACCCTCCTGTCTCAGTCTCTCTACTGCTGGGATTACAGGCATGTGCCACCACACCCAGCACACGTTAACTTTTTTCCTCTCAGGTATATTGTCTTTTCTGTCTTTCACGTAATTTTTAAACTTTTGTCTTTTTTATATATAAACATATTTTTATTTATCTATTTAATAGAATGCTTTCTTATTAATTTGATCTTGACATGTTTTTCATCTTTTTTCTAGTACATTAAAATCTACATGGAAAATTTTATTTCATATAGAAATTTTGTTTTAGTGTATTTTAAAATAATCTCCAATTGATAATGGCACTGAGCCAACACAGTTTATTGGATAAGTTATTGAATAATCTATGTCTCCTCACTCGTTTTAGTCATCTGCAATATTTCCACCAATAATCAGCTACAAAAGATGCCAGATTCTGTCTCAATCTGTTTATGTAGTTAAATTTAATTGTCACAAACACTCCGTAAATTATAATTATCCCCATTTTGTAGGAGTATACAATTGTCAAAAAAGTTAAATAATATTCCCAATGTTTGGAGCTAAAAATAATATCCTGGGTTTGAATTCAGTGTCTTTCAGATGTCACAAACTAGGCTTTTCACTCTACCATGTTCTTTTAAAATAAAGAGAAAGTGGTTGATTTTCATAAGAAAATCTACTGAATTACTGTATTATATCTATATAAAAATATGCGGAATCACACTTGCTTTAGTCAGTTTTTGTCTTACAAAGGAAGGAATGATGGAAGGAAGGAAAGAAGGAACGGAGGAGAGGGAGGTTAGAGAGATTTATTTAGTTCACCGTTTTGGAGGATGAACGTCCAAGACTGAGTGGGCTTGTATGGTCAGCCACTGGTGTTACCTTTGGGCTAACCACAACAGAGCCAACGGCATCCTGGGGAGGGAGCAGGTCAGAGACAGCTCACACAGCAAGAAAAAAAGCAAACAGGGAAGGGCCAAACTTGCTCAAGAACCAGCTATTGCAGGAATGGACACTCATGCAAGATCCACCCTGCTCTAAGAGGTCCATGTCTGTCCCATCCGGAGGGCAGTTATTGCCCACCCACCCCCTGCGAGGTCCCACCTCCTAAAAATCCTACCTCCTCTTAAGACCACCTCTTAAAGGTTCCGCCACCATTCTGTACCGCTGCCTTGGAGAATGAAGTGTGCATGTGAGTTTTGGTGGGAACAAACTATAGCAATACCCAGGCGCCTGGTGTTTTAATCTCAGCAAAATTCTTTTTTTTTTTAATTCAAACTTTAGTATACTATTTAATGTCTCTGTACTCAGTTTCATCATTTGTAAAACACAAATGATAATAATATTTTCCTCTTTGAATGCCTGGCTTGAAGAACATGCTGTATATATGAATGAGCTGCTGCTGTTGTTATCATTACTACTATATGATTGTGTTCTTTTTCTATTAAAATAGATTACAAACTTTACACTTATATATACATATATTATATGGTGCAAAGATACAATATTTAATACTACTTAATGAAAAATTCCTTTTGGGGAGAAATGAGAAACCGCACAGCAATATCAAGGGTTTATTTTTAAGCACAAGGAAAACTCACTTTATTAAATTAGTGAACTACAAATTTGCAAGAAGGCTATCAGCCAGTGGTAGACTTAAAAGGCCTAAGAGTAGTTATTAATAGGAGACTAGAAATGTTAAAATGATCCCCAGGGATTGTAAGTGGACAAAAAAAAAAAAATCTATGCTTAAGAATTCCTTTTAAATACTTTCATTTTCTCTCTTCTAACTAAAACATTTTAAAATTTCCTCTGTGAAAAGTAAACAACTTGGGGCTTTAAGAAAGTCAGTGAAGTACAAACTTCACATTAATGGTTCAGGCGAAAAATACTTGGTGATGAGGGACGTATTTCTTTACATAAAAAAAAAAAGAAATATAAGCATCTCTTGGTATCTATGTGAAACTGATTCCTGAACCCTCACAGAAACTAACATCCTGGGATGCTTAAATTCCTGACATAAAATGGCAGAATATGTGCATATAAACTATGCATACCCTCATGTGTACTTTATAACATCTCTAATTTACTTAAAATACCTGAAACAATGTAAATCATATGTAAATAGTTGTAATGCTATTTTGTTTAGGAAATAAGTTAAAAAGCCTGTATATGTTCAGTATACAGGCAACTAATTGTTTTTGTTTTTGTTTTGCTTTGTTTTTTGAGGTAGGGTCTTGCTGTAGTCCTTGCTGGCCTTCAACTCACTATGTTGCCCAGGCTGGCCTCAAACACACAGCAATCCTCCTGCCTCAGCCTCCCTAGTACAGGGATTATAGGCGTGCACCATTATGCCAGGCAAATTTTTTTGATGTGTGGTTGATTGATTCTGCAAAGGCAAACCGATCGATAGGGAAAAGCAAGTGTATACATTTTTTGTTTACTTATAATTTGTTGTTTTCAGTTTAATGGTATAAAATCACCTCATTTAGAGTGAATCTAGAAGATGAGAAGTGTAAAACCGTAATTAGTTGCTAATAATTGAACTCCCTGAATGGCACGTGATGCAGTTTTTACAATGAGTCACGAGATGTTCAGAATTCAATTCGGAAGGAGTTAATGAGCAAGGAGTGGAAGGTGTCCCTTATTTACTTTTCTCTGGTAACTGTGGAAGTAATAAGAAAATAAGAAACACTTTACTTTCTGTCTCATCATAAGAAATTTTGGCTTCCTATAAAACCACAATACAATTGTTGTGACCATCGTCCTCTGTGACACTTTTTTATGTTACAGAAAATGAATTTTGAGTATAAATTAAGATTTGCCTTATTTTAAGAAAATATTGCTAAGGAGAGAGATGGTCTTTCTTTTGTGCACTCCTGTTTCAGCCCACGCTGTCTGGATAAAGGTACATTTATAGACAACACGCAGCCTGCCAGATCAGACGAACTGTCCTACGAACCAGATAATCTGTCTTCACTGGAAAATTAGTGAACACTGCCACACTTTTTACTAATCGTTACATTGATATGAGGCATAAAGCACACAATTTAGAAAATAATAAACTCTTTATTTTAGCGGAAGGTGGTAAATTTTAATTATAATCCTAAGATTTCCTTGTTTAAGTTACCAAAGTAATACATCGATATACTGTTCTTTGCAAAAAGAAAATTCAAGTAAGAGTTTCTTATTGTGTTTGAAACAGCACAATGTCTAATTAGTAACAATGGTACAAAATGTTCTCTGTGTTCCTATCAAAAGGGTAATAAGCAGTTACTGCTGCCTATTAGTTGCAGAAATGACACCCCTTCTATTTTATACTGGAGAAACTCTGAAGGCCTGAAGGACCTCTCAATAACAAAAGCCAGGATTACTGCAGGCTTTGGGATTTTTTCACTGACGGCAAAATTTAACCTGACTTGCCTCAAGATCTACGGGTGCAAAATTTTAAAATCAAAATGTTTAATGACTAAACCTACAGAATTCTGGGTTCCAGTTTCTGGAGATACTTAAACGGTGTTGTGGATTGTATTGTACACCCCACAATACATTTCAAAGCCCTTGTACCTGTGGATGTGGCATTATCTGCAGACGTAATTATAAGTTAAAATGGGTTTAAATGGATAGGTGGGTCCTCCATCCAATGACACATATCCCTACGTGATGATAGGAGACACGGAGACAGAGACGAGATAGACAGGAGGATGCCACATGAAAGTACACATGTACTCAAAGACAGCTATGTGATGACAGATAGGGGCTGGTGTTGTGTTGGAGTTATGTAGCTGCAAACCAAGGGACACCAGGGATTTTCCCACCTACCAGAAGCAAGTGAAGGGGCATGGGACATTCTTCCCCTACTCTGGCCAGACCCAGCTGCCCAACACCTTCATTTCATGAGGGAAAAAAATTGTTTTTTTAAGTCACCCAATTGGAGACACTTTGAAATTAACACCGAACGATATGAGGCCCAGAACTGTGCATTTTTAATCCAATACTAGATCACCCTGAGGGAAATCCCTTGGGAAACTCTATCACATCCCCTATTCTTCTATCTTGCTACAATCAGAAGTATATTTAAAAACATTAATTTCTTCCCGGGAGGGATTGACCCTTCAAGAAAAACTCATGACAGGAAAATTTACAGGTGAGTAATTAAAACCACATATTTCACAACACTTTTGTACGACAATGAGATAGAGAAGGAACTAAATTTAAACAGCATCCTGTAAATACTGATTTTTTTTTTCATTTAGTAACAATAATCCACTCAGATCCACTCAGTACAATAAAGGAAACATTTAATGATAGGTAACAGATTAATTGGATAGTTATGGTACTACATATTGTACCATTCAATTTTTTACACGTGAGAGTTTCAACAAAATATTCATGGATTCTATTTTCTATAGATAATGTACCTTCTGAGAGAGATTTTATAATGTGCACAATAGTCTAAGCAAGTATTCAAGTACTTCCTGAAATCGTATTACCATCGCTGCTGCCACTCACTTCTTGCTTTATAGTTTTGTACCCAGGTCCCTGACAGGTCAGAAACAAAGAGTACCTGGGTTGAGGGGGGAGTAAGCACTGAACTTGCTATGGGTAGTATCTGTTGAACTGTTCAGTGTGGTAAATAGATGTGTTTAAGCATTTGTTCTTCTAGTCCTTCTTCCCTACATTTTTTACAGATTTACCTTATTTAATATTATAAAGATATGTAATGTCTTCCCTTTTTGTATATTCCCTGACCTAGTGATAGAAGCCCGACTCAAATTACTTTAGGGAAAAAGGGAGCAGAGGTTAGAAGTGTGAGGAGTGTTCATTAAGATTTTTTTGGGTACAAGGACTCAACCAGCACCACCAGGACTCAGTGCCTCTGTCTGCTTGGTTCTGCTTTTCCCAAAGCCAAACTCTTCTTAATGAACCAAAATGGTTGGTCCTGGCAGGGATTGCCCACAAGCATCCTTAGAGATGATGATGGGTCCTGACAAAACAAACAAACAAATGAAACTCCATTTTCTGTCTCCTGACATCTGTTTGTATTGTGCATGTGTGTCGGGAGACAACTCTGATTTTCCCTGCTTGAGTCATATACCTACCTCCATGATCACTGTTACCACCTTTCCACCAATTCTTCAAACATGTTTTCAAGACAATCAAAGTAACTGCAGTGATTTTTTTTTTTAATGCAAATTAGATCCTTGACTTTCCTACTGAAAACCTCTCAGTAGTTTCCCACAGCTCTCTGGACAACGCACGAAATCTGAAAACGGCAACTCTGCCTCATTAGCACACCAGGTACCATCTTCCCACATTGCCCGTGTCCAGTCTGTTCGCTGAGAGGACTACTCGCTCGCTTTCTCAGAATCTCTCAGATAGACTTGTCTTTCTAATTTTGTCAGCCCCTTTGCTTTAATTATTCCCATTATCTTTTTCATATCATCTTAAATGTTTCTCCTTCTGAGGTTTCCCCTAAAGCCACGTCTCCCAGGTGAAGGCAACATCTATGTTCTTTCAGCACTAAAAGATTGTTCTACCATCAGTCAGAACTGTTACTACATGTAGGTGTGAATTATTTATCATCTGTCTCTTCAAGTAGCTCTAAGTCCCATGAGATAAGAAAATATGGATTTTATTTCATGTTTGTTATATCCCCAGCTCTTAGGGTATCTAGCTAAAGGAATTAGTTTCCCAACAAACATTATTTTAAATAAACACATGAATAACCTTTCATATTTTCAAATTTTTCTTGAGTACATGTATTAATGGTTTACTAATTTTTCAAACCCTGTCTTAAATACCATAGTAATAGTATCACAGCCTTGAAAAGTAGGTGTTATTCATTTTACGGGGGAATAATATGTAAATAATTGCTCAAGGCTACATGGTACATGAAACATAAGGATTTAACCTTTGTCTGTTTGATCATAAAATCTGAATTATTACTATATTAAAACATATTTTTCAGCCTTAAAAAAGATTTACGATACCTGCCAAATACATTCCAAGTAAAATTTCTACTTCCATATATGATAAATATTGCAAACAACATAAGTGAACTTGCTCTGTAACAAAAGAGAACAGTGTCTTTTTCTGCCTTTGTGTCTGTAGACAGGTACTCCATTTCAATATTTTTGAGCTAATCCATTTACTTTCATACATGTAGCAAAATCCATTATTTTAAGCTTGTCTCTATTTTAATGGAAACAAGTTCAATATTCTCTGTAAAGGTCGAAATACTAAGCATATTATTATCTCTCCAAATTCTTAACAGCCAGGTACAATACAATTGAGATAAAGAAAAGTCTATTTTACAGCTTCCATAGAAAACACAGACAAAGCGAAAGGTTTCCTAATACCCGCATTGCCGGTTTCTTTGGCGAGGTTCGCAATGGCCTCGTGAATGCGGGGCACTGAGCAGCCTTCCACACCTTCACACGTGACTGTGAGTGTGCCGCCCGAGGTCTGCGGTATTCCCGGTGCCAGTGGGAAACGTCTCTTCAGAATTTCAAAGAAGTAGCTTCTCTGGCCTTTTGTTTTATGCTGTGTGGAGACCCTTTCTTTGGTTTCACTTTGGAGAAAACGATCAGCCAGTCCTCATTTCCTTCCTCTAGTGGTTCAGAATGAACAAGACGACGGTAGTTATTATGGTTTCCTGTTTATTATTGCTCTCCATCTGCAGATAGTGTTGCTTCATTCAGACCTTCTGATGTTGCACACACGCAGAAAGACTCAAGGAGGCAACAAGCAACAGAAAAGGAAGTAGGTCTTGGTGAAACCAAAACCTTTCTCTCCAATCGATGTCAAATTATGTAACAGAAAATCCAAGCAGTTCTCCCCTTCCACGTTCTGTAAAGTTCAATTACCTTTGGGAGAGGGAGGGACAAGAGACAAGAGTGAGAGAGTATCACACCTGAAGAAAAAAAAAAAAAAGTATGTGAATTGGTAAAATAAATGAACCAAAACCTTGATGGGATATCATGAATTAGGGAGCGATGGGGATACTGGTGAGTTTGTCAGCTTTCTGAAGAAAGAGATAAAGAATGGAGTTGAAAGCCTTAGCCAGAGTTTGGTAAGCAAAGAATCTGAAGCATTGGTTGTATTTTCTGGTAAAACACCCGGATGATGAATACAGAGAGTCAGAGAATCATGATAGTCTGTGCTCCCCTGGTCTTCACAGGTCACCCTCATAATATATGGGTTTTCTTCTCAGGGATTTACTCTGATGATTATGTTTACCCATATAAACTTTCAGGTAAGCATTATATATAAATATACTTAGGTCAGAACATAAAACTCTATAAATAATCTTAAAATGGCTGAATGTTTATAAAATAGGTATTTTAACTTCATATTCATTAAAAAATCATTGACTCATGAATATCATTGAATTGTTTTTATCTATGATAAAACTGTGGATAAAATTTATAGAACAAGCATAAGACCCTGAGAGGTAGAGAAAAGAGACAAATAGGTTTGGGAATGTGGAACCTAACGCAGTACACAGATAAGTTTCCTGCATTTTCCTCTTTAGAGGTGAAGAAACTCCTCCAAAGGAGGAGTGAAGAAACTGACAACTCAAAAACAACAAGTGCACACCAGAAATTCTCCAACCAAGCCTGTTCTCACTGCCCAAAGAATAAGCAAAGGAACAGCCTGTCAGGACAAATTGATCTTGGTGTGTTCTGGTCAAACACAACACCAAAAAAAAACTGGGACCCCAGTCTGAACCAGGCTACCAAAGGAGTGGAGTGGGAAGACTCCGTCAGCATGGTGACAAGGTGTCAATGCAATGGGCACAAGGAGCAGGAACTTGTATCCCTCCTGGTGGTAAAGGAGCCAAGCAAGAGTAATTTAAAACCTAGCTATGGTGGGCCTGGAGTTCTACACACTTTTAAAATGGATGATTAGTCCTAGTTTGCATGATGATTTGGAAGATGAGAGGCTATACATGAACAAAGAAAACTGAGGAGAAAAGGGGGAAAAGGAAGAAGCAAAAATAAAAGAGGAAGAAGAGGGTAGAAGAAAATTAAAGAGCTATCTCTCGAGAATATATATAGAAGCAAAAACTTCATAAGCAAGTAGGTTTCATCAACATATAGAAGGAATTATGCTGAAAAATGGGTTTATAGCAAAGGTATAATGTTAGTGTGTTACTTGAAAATACATAATCTAATACACCATATTGGTCGTCTGAGGAAGAAATAGCACATGGTTAAATCATTTGATCCTGAAAATAATTTGAAAAATTTAACACTCACTAGTGTTTTTAAAATCTTAGAAAAATGGAAATATAAGCGAAATGTATCAACTTGATATAGGTGATCTACAAAAGTCTTATATCTACCAGTATACTTAGTCATAGAAGATTTAATGCTTTCCTAATAGACTGGGAACAAGGAAAGAATTCCCTCTCTCACCAACCATTCAACATTGTATTGGAAGTTCTAAAAATCATAATAAGAAAAAAAAAAGAAAAATGCATATAGATCAGAAAAAGAACAAATACTCTACCCCTGTTCACAGAGGACGTGATCATCTGACTTTACAAGAAAAAAAATGAAAATAAACAAGTGAATTCAGCATGATCATGCCACTTTCCGGAGGCAGGTTTGGGAGTCTTTATCTTTACAAGTTAAGCTGAAAAATGCGCTGAGTGCTGTTACCAGTGCATCCCGCAGAGAGGCAGCCTTGTAGAACCATCGCAGTGTGTCCTCATGCGCCTTATTAACTGGATCCTGGACTTTGGCATCTTCTGGCTTTTCCCCAGAGTCAAAATGACAAAGAAATGTAACATTTCAGATCGATTCGGGACATCAGGGCAGTCACCACAAGGCAACTAAAGACACTCAAGAAAGAGGACGTTCTAGACTGCTTCAGTGGCAAGAACAGTGGGATAGATGTGTTCCAAGCAAGGGGGAGATATATATATATATATTACATTGTAACAAGTTTATTTTTCTTAATTTAAATAGCCACTGTGTTTTTGGATCACACCTTGTATGTCGAAGCGTACTATCTTCATGAATCAGACGACGTGAATCATAAAAGTTCTCTCCAAGGGGATATACATGTTGAATGTGTTAAGTATCAGAATCAAAGCAAGGTTTTTGGGATATAGACATGATTATAGTAAAACTTATATTTCAAGGTACACAAGTTAGCTAGTCAAAACAAATTTGGGAAAAAAAGAAAATGAAGTGAAAACATTGAGTTAATATAATTTTAAAACTCACTATATGTTGCTACAAGACCCTGTGGCACTGGTACAGGGATAAACACACCAATCAGTAAAATAGAACAGAGACTCCTTAAAAAACCCACAATTGACACATATGCCCAACTGTTGGCCCAATATGGTAGCCTGCAGTTGATCAATATGCCAAACTGATTCTTGATGGAAGTATCGAAACAGTTCAAAGGAAATAAAATAGCTTTCAGAGCAAATGGTGCTGGAGCCAGATGTGGTGGCACCTGCCTGTAATCCCAAGCACTCGGGAGGCTGAGGCAGGGAGATCCCTGTGAGTTCCACGCCAGGCCAGACTGAACTACATAGCAAGACCCTGTCTCAAAAAAAAAAAAAAAAAAATGGTGCCGGAGCAAGTGTAGGTCCTTAGGCTAAAAACTGTACCTTAATCTGACTTTCGCACTTTATGCAAACTTTGACAAAAACAGGCATGGATTTAAATGTAAAATGTAAAGGTATAAAAATTTTATTTAAAAATATAGAAGGTACTGGGAGTATAGCTCAGTGACAGAGTGTAGGCCTAGTATGCATGAGGGCCTAAGGACGTCGGCAGAATAAAAATACTTAAATTTAATTCATTAACTAATCAAGAGAAATTATTTGGGATCGAAGGGTAGGTGAAGGAAACAGACTTGATGTCAGAAAGCACAATCTGTACAGGGAAAAATAATGCATTTGATTTCATCAAAATTAGGATATTTTCTCTACAGCATTTCCTAGTCAAAGGATGAAAGTTAAGGCTCCAGATTAGGAGAAAGATCTTCTAGTCAGATAGCTAGACAAAGATAATTATAAAAGCAGGTAGAGTTATATAAAGTCCCCTCGACTGTTTTAAAACCAGTCGGCATCCCGGACGCAGGCAGGTGACTCAGTGTGTGTTAGATGAGTGAACCGTCAGAGGTTTTGCCGACTTTCTCTCTCATTCTGTTATGCTAACACGCCAGCATCGTCCTGGTACAACTCACAAGTGCTCTAGCCGTAAAATCCCGCATCCTCCAATACGTAAAAGTGATAACAAAGGGGACGAAAAGTAAGATTTTCATGTTTTTACCTTCTTGAGAATTCTTAACATTTCATTAAAACCACGTACATGTGGTTGTGTTTCAGAAGCCAGAGTAAAATTTGAAGTCTTTATGGACGCTTCTTGTTCAGCATCTACATCCCTATTCCTTTCATACGATTATGTGATATAATAGAAATGATAATATACTAAGTATCATTGAGAATGAAGGCGAATAGAAATGGTGAACCTACATGGCAATTGTAAAACATATTCCCAAAATTCTTCAGTAATTTTCCAATCAAAAGAGAAAAGACAAAAGGCCATTGTTACTGCTTTAATCTATACTGTACTTCTTATTTACTAACCACTGCCCTTGTTTGAGTGTTCTTTCAAAACTGTTCCTCATGTGTGCTAGCTTGACTAGTAATAAGGTGGGTTTGGTCAGTCTGCAGCGGAGTCCTGCAAAAGTCTTACGTTGTACTTCTAATCCTTTCTCCTCTTCTCACCTTCTATATATTTGCTTCAATTTTAATCTTCTTTTATGATTCTATTTGTTTAATGACAGTGTCATGTCTTCTATTTTTTCTGAAGTTCTCAGATGGAATTGGAGCCAAAGTATTTAGCATTTTTATTAGTGGAGCTAAGTGTTGGAACATACCTTGGGAAAGGTAGAGATTGGTCCTTACCTTGGAAGTTTAATTCAATCTCCTCTCCTCCCTGTAGTTTCCATAGAGACAACTGGATTTTGTTTAGTATTGTGAAAAATGCAACATTATGTACGTGCTTAGCGACTAGAGCTCTGAAATATGGAGGAAGTTGGAGGTGGGTTGGGACATGGTGACTGGAGAGACAACCACAGGTGTTTGACAGAGATCTCTTAAACAAATTCATGTAAATCCAAGAGCTCCCTTAGAGTGTGAGTTTTGACGCATCTTCTGTTTCGTTTCCCCTGATCTTGGTTGTTTTGCAGCGGCAGAAGGAATGGTGTGCAACCATCTGTGTTCGAGTGATGGCTGTTGGGGGCCTGGGCCAGACCAGTGCCTTTCGTGCCGCCGCTTCAGCAGAGGAAAGATCTGCATAGAGTCCTGTAACCTCTACGACGGGTAAGACATTGTGTAAGGCCGCCGTCACCCCCAGAGCTGTGAGGCACGGATGAGCTCAGATTTTAAAATATTAAAAAATACATGGGCAAAATTTCAGAATGCATGTACATGTCAAGAGATTTCAGGAGTGCTCTTACTGCATAAAGATACAATATATAGACGTGTAGGGGAAATAATTTTATTGAAATTAATCCATGTGTAAATTGAATAATCCCATATATAAAGACCATTATGCCCATTGCGGGGGCCTGGGGATCAAACTCAGGGCCTTGTGCTTCTTAGGCAAGCACTCTAACCACAGAGCTAAATCCCCAATCCCCATTATGTCCATTTTAAAAAATGTCTGCCTAGATTATTCTTGAAAAATTATAGCAATTTATACATTGGCAAATGTTTTAATGTATATTCCAGTTTTCCTCATAGGGCTTAATTTGGTGGGGTTTTTCTCTCACATGTTCCTTTTACTTTTTATCTAGAGTTAAAGCATTAACTTTTTATTCTTCCTGCTCTGGTTGTGTATCTGTGTTATAGGAAAAGTCCATGTTTCTGTGTCTTGACAACAGCATAGCCCTGGAGGAAATTACGTCTGTAGTTCCTGTTTGAGGGGTTTTTTAAAAGTGTTCTGCCACTTTCCAGATTGCCTGAGCAATATTTTAAGTCAAGTGTTTTAAATTCCCTCTAGTACTGCAATAATCATATTGCCAGTAATAAAACCTAGTATGCACCTTACTGCATGGCATTTCATATACTCCTAAAGCCTCTTTGTGTATCACAGTTGTCTTTTATTAGTGTGATAATGTATTTTTAGGAGCGTTCCCAAGTCAAGTTTTCTCATATTGATAAACTGAAAGCATTTTCAACAGTTTTAGAAAATAGAATTTTGGAGCCTCTCATTTCATTTCTTCTTGTACCTCAATAATTGTCTCACGACTATTCCCTTAATCCCCAATTGCATTGCAGTTTTGCATTTTACGTCAGAAGGATAAAAATCTATTTCTAGTAATGGTACTAATATGTGTCTTCTTTAAAGGATGACCAGAATGAATTCCCTTTGTAAAATTTAAGATTAAAATTAAAAGCTGAATATAAAAATGATTTTAAGTAAAATTTCATCATTTTCCAGGACTATTTCAGCCTATAATTTTATATGGTACAGTCAGTTTGTATATTTAATAATGAATAGAAAATACATGCTACTTGTCTCATTGAATTGTGCTCATGCTTGTTCACATTATAAAAGAATGTATTCTGTATATAAAATACCTCTGTATATAAACTTCTGTATATAAAATGTTTGTAGGGAAATGGATCCACTTGGAAAAATAATGTTGAGTGAACTAAACCAGACACGCAAAGTTAAATACCATATAGTAGCTCTCATTTGAGTGGGGTGAAGCACAAACAAAGAGAATAATAAAGGATGGATAGACGTGGACAAGGGATGGATCTCTTGCAATAGGGAGGTGTTCTGAGGGAACAAGGGCGCGGGGAAAGAAAGACGGAAAAGGGAAATATGTAGAATAAAGATATGCCATGTACGGGAACTTGGTAACCTCAATGAATGTAAACACTATATGCTCTAGCATGCACTATAATTAAGATTATCAGCAAGAATGAAAAAAGAGGGGGATGGGGGAATTGGAGATTGAAAAAAGAATCAAACTGTAGTATGTACATGCATGTAACCTTTCCCCAGAATGAGTGTAGACTACATGAACTGCAAACATGTACTAATAAATTTTTAAAAAGTTTATTAAATATATATGCAGTTCTAAAGACAGAACAGATTTCAGAAATTGTTTTGTCTGATATCAACATCTTATAAACATAGTATAATTAAATGTCGGCTAAAATCACAACGCTAGAGAAACAAAGCCGGCACTAGAATTCAGGGCACCTGATTTTCTTCTCTTTACTTTCCGGAATGCCTTAGTTTTTCTTCAGTATCTCAGTGTTAAGATTGAGAGAAATATGAAACTTATAAATGTGTGGATGTATACACTACTCTCTGCCACATTTCTGCAAAATAGCAAGCATAAACCAAAAGAAAAAGACAAGTTTCCTAAATAAATACTGGTTCCTAGACTATATTTTAATATGTACCATTTTTCCATTTGCATCATTACATCAAATGTCTTTAATTTTAAAGTGTTTAACGTCCAGAGTACAGTAGCAGTGGTGCCCTAAGAAATCACAACCACAGTTTTTTCTTGGAAGAGAGCAGTGCAAATATCCGGTAGATGCTGGATTGGCTTCTAGCCTTCCCGGCGATGAGTTCCCAGCTCCTGTCTTGGAGGGTGAGCAAATTCCTTTCAAAACTCATTGGTTAAGGTGGGCTTTGAGGAAGAGTGAATTTGAATCCTAACTTCATTTTTATGTCCATAATTTGACAAAACTTTAATCACTGTGAACTTGATTTTCTTCTCTTTTCTTCTTTTTCTTTGTTCTTGAGATGAAGTTCTGGCCCCGTTGCCCTAGCTGGCCTTGCACGCTTCGGCTCAATGCTCTTCCATCGGCTCCCTGAGCAGGGGGGAGCACAGGCAGGTGGCGCTTGGTCAGCTAAACTTGGTTTCATATATAAAAAATGGGAATAACAAGGGTGACAAATTTTTAGGATAGTGGTGATTATCAGATGAGAAAAATACATAATAGGCCTTTTAAAAATCCCTCTCAATATTATTGTCATTATTTCCATTTCATCTATTAATCTGAGCTGATTAAATATTTACATAAAACAATTATCTTAAAAACTGCTGAAAATAGTCAAGTACTAAAACACATTTAACAAAATTAGGAGAGTCTATCATCTATGTCTGTCTATCTATGTAACTGTCTGTCTGTCTATCTACCAACTGGACATTAGAAAAGAAGAAATCCTAAAAATAAGACTTTTTGAAAGAGAAAGAAAAAATAATCAATTTTTGGCTTATTATAATTTAAATCTAGACCATGTAAGTAGCTGTATTTGAGAAAGTCTTAATTTGGATGCTGACCAATCAAACAGAAGAGAAAGGTACTCTCAATGAAACTTTACAACTTTCCTACCTGGCAACTCTTCTGAAACATTAAGATCAGATACACAGAAATATCAGGGAGCCTGCCAGTTTAAAATCTTTACAGGCATTTTCATACTAAAGAGTCACACTCTCTCAGCGAAACATCAGCTTCCCTTTTCCCTGAGGACATTTAGAAAACTGAGGCTCAGAGAAGTTAAAGTATTTAAGGTGGAGAAATGTAAGGATTTAAATTTTGGGAAGACTAGATGCCGCTGTATTCACTCCTGACTATAGGACTCGGTGATCTAGTGTGTGCCACAGCAGAAACAAAGGAAACACGACTAAATGTGCAAAGCTAACGCTCAAAAGGGTGCAATTTTGTAGACCAGATTCAAGTGAAACAGAACTCTCATAAAGTTGCGGGGGTGCCCCTAGGGGACAGGGAAGGAAGAGGGCAATGATGGAGACGGTGAGAATAAAGGACAGAAGACATAACAAAGACTGCACAGAGGGGCTTTTTTGAAAGCAGAAAGGAAGTGAGCCAGAAGCTATGTAATCGGAAGCTATGTCTATGGAAGGCAACGGATGGTGTCCGCATCTTTATGACCTGCATTTACCCCTCAACTGAATGTGTGGAGAAGGGGGTTTTGAAAAATAGTAAGAAAAGCATAACCTATGTTTTAGTAACAAATAACCTTCTTTTAGTAGTTTAAGCCATTAAAGGTCTAACAAACCATAAACCAAAACCAGTAATTAGCTGAAGATGACAAACTGCGGTCATAAAATTTGATTAAAATCATTGTTTTTTTATTCTATTTACAGTTTTATTACCTCCTCATGCCAGGTCATTGTGACCTTTATTCTGAAGGCGTATCACAGAGTACTTTATATCACTTGTGTCAGTGTAGCATACAAAGGAAAACCTGTTTTTGTAATTAAGATTTTAATCTAAATAAAATTCATGAGTGGCTTGATCTATAATAACTAATAACTCATATTAAAAATGCAAAAGTCACGTACCTAAATATGTGCATCTCACACTTGTGCTATTCATTTTGAAAGCCAAATTTACTTTGCCTTGGAATAAGTATAGTTTTAACCTAACCAATCAAAAACATGCTTTACCTTTTGGACATCTGTTTTAAGGCTTTTCATCTTCAAATGAGAAAAAAATAAAATCTTCACCCTAAGGCAAATATATTTGAGTTTATCATCTAATCAATCCATAATTGCTCTATATCTAATGTCGCTGCTTTGGAAAGGTAGTTCAGAGTTCAAAGGCATAAATAAATTAATTAAAATTATAAATAAGTAGTCAAATTTTGTTAATGAGTCCTTTATGATATTCTATATTGTTTTCACATAGTACTTCACCCTCTTGTATATTAGTGGAAATGAAGTGGTTTAACTATATTATAGATGGTTTATATCCAGTTTTTGAAATAAAAAGTTTGGAGTAGACTTTGACTAAAATTTTTTGATCCTGATAACATTCAAGTATACGGAGAGAAAAATGTAATGATACAGGAAGGGATGATCATCATTCCTGGAGATTTCACTTAGACAGTTTTAGGTTGTAGCCATCAAAAAAATATTTTTTTTTAGTTTTATACCATACAGAATTACTTCAAAAAGAATTTAGACTGAAAAAAAAGGTGATACTACATCAACAATATAAGAAAATCAGAATCTACCATAAAAAGATATTTTCTCTAATTCTCTAAGGCAGATATTGTAAAAGAAGAAAAGAAATCAAAGTGTTTTTTGAAGTTCCACCAAAAATAAATTGAAGAGTCTTGGGATTTGAAGGACAAGGGTAGGAAACATTCGTGTAGCTTAGCAACAAGAAAAATACAGTTGTACTTCCAGAGTTTAGAAATTAAAGCTTCAGCAAACACTAACATCTTACAGAGAGACAAACGGACAAAGCTGTATTCAAAAAGTAAAATGATTCTGCCGTATCGTCCGAAGAACCACATTTTTTTTTTTTTTTCTTTTCAAAGCGTGTAGAATATGTCACAGGAGAGAGGCTTCCAGAATGAATCTGTCGTCGATTCCAGTGCAGGGCGAGGAGAGCCATCTGGCTGCCGTTTATCTTTTCTCCTAATGGAAAACTTACTCCTTAATGTACAGGGAAACGTTTCTGATACTCCTGGCACATAGAGAAACAAACTCAAGGATTTACTCTGCCAACAGGACTCTCTGCAGATGTTACTTCATTTGTTAAATTGACAGCTTGTTTGCTTGCACCACCTTATGCGGCTGCTATTTTCACAGTGAATTCCGGGAGTTCGAGAATGGCTCTATCTGCGTGGAGTGTGACTCCCAGTGTGAAAAAATGGATGAAGGCCTCCTCACATGCCACGGACCGGTAAGCCTGCACACGACTGTGGGTGCCTCATCTTAGTTTCATGTATGACGCTGTTATATCACTGTCTTATTACACATCCATCCATTCAACAGGTATTTATAGGATGCTAGTGGGAAACATGTTTAATATTCTAACCTTGAAAGGCTTACAGTTTACTAGTAGAGATAGAATATTTGAAAATTCAAAGTCCCGAGTATTTATTTCCCACATAATGTATGTATACAGAAGTATAAAGCATGACATTGTCTTGGATGATGGCACACTGTTGAAAAGAAAGATGTAAAATTAATTAGGTAGAAGGCTAGTAAGTATGCGTAAATTGTTACAGGAAAGCAAATAAAGGGGAAACTAACGCTACCTTTGGGACGATGTTGGGGGCAGGAACGAAAGCTACAGGGAATAGTGCTTGAGTTATGCTTTGAAGAATTCAGGAAGAGGAAGCATTTAGAAATATGCAGGTGTGAAAGTTCACGTTGTATTGGGGGGAAAATAAAAAGACATTTTTATCTATATTTAACCACTTCCTGTTAGGGAGGTGTGAGGGATAGTAGAAGGAAGGAGGAAGATAAATATTCATAAACTAAAATCTAAAGCAAAATTATATTATAGCAGATAGAAGAATTGAACTATGAAAATCCAAGAAAAACCAGTAGGATCAAGAAAGCCTTCATGGATAAGTTGCCATTTATATAATTCGAAGTTATCCTGGGGGAGAAAAATCATAGATTTTTTTTTTTTTAGATCTCCCATTGGTTTCCATCATCTGAACTTTTCCTTAATAACAAGATCAGTATTGGTTTGTTTTTCCACAGTATCGTACTCATCCTTCTTTAGAAACATTTCTAGTTTGTCAATTACCAAATCATTTCTCAATAGATAATGCGGGGACCAGCATTTGGGTACAGCCAGGAGCTCAACGTGACGCCTTAAAAATTCATTTAAAATATAAATAGTATGACTTTGTATACCAGAGTGCTTATTCAGCAGTTAACTGGCTTAGGAACACATATCATTGAGCCCTCCACCTTCCATTAGGCCGCACTATACTGTTCTGGAACTTTGTCTAAAGAAGGATGTGGAAAACTTGGAAAGTTCAAGCTACCACAGGACAAGTGTGGAAAATCAGACCTCTAAGAAAAAGGAAAGATTGTATTTGTTCTGAAGAACCGAAGTCTAAAGGCGATTTAATGTACAATGATCCCAAGTTAGTACAAAAAAAGCACATACAGCTCTTCTTTTTGTTCATTATGAAGAGCTCCAGAAAGCACAATTATGTGAAGCATGAGAAATGTGAATCTGTGAAGAGGACGGTCATGAACCAGGAAGTAAATTTCTGTAATTGGTTGTTAAGGCAAACTGAGATAGCCATATGAGTTCTTGTAAAAGTAACATGTTAGGTAACTTTTGATTATAAGTCACAGAATAAGAAAGATCTCTTTCTTTCAGAGAGTCTGAAACTTTGAAAATAAACAATCTAATCAAGAATTTGCCCATCTTTTTCGAACAAAGCTGAGAATCTTATGTCTCTAAATCCAGCTGGTGTATATTGGACATAGGTTTACAGAAGCCTTTTTTAAAAATTTGAAGCAACTGCCAATAATTGCTTAAAATTTAATTTGAGAATTGTTATAGGTGCTACTATGTTACACTGCTATTTCCTATGGATTTCTTAGTATTATCTGTCTTAATTTTTTTCTTGACACATAAGAGTTTTTTCTTTCCTTTTCCCTTTTATTTTGAACAAACCACTAAAAAACATCTTAAACTCTTATGCAACAGATATTGTTCAATCCTACTCTGAGCCAGGCTCCATTAGCATACCTATTGCTGAGTTTTTATATATTAAACAGAATAAAAAAATGTTCAAAAATATTTATCAAAATTCACTTCAGAGGCATTTGCTACGTATTTTTTAAATTAGTCTTTTCTCTATCTATTTCATTCTGTGTATTGAAAATGAATTCATTGAGATATTTTGACCTTCCTTGAAATTACTAATTTTCAAGAAAATCAAATATTCGTAGTTATGAATACTTTTAGCTCAATTAATCATATATATGGAAAACTAATCTGCTAATGGCTATTTAGATGTATTCATTAATAGACCATTTTTTCCTAGAATAATTTCATTAAGAACATCTGCCATATAAGATTTTAATGTTGTCTGGGAGAGACTTCAATAATGCCTCTTCAATAAAACTATACAAAAATGTAAAAGTTCAGTGGACCCTTTACCTACTAAATTCAGAATTATTATGACTACCATAAATCGTATTTATGATTTAATACAAATTGTTTTTGGTGAGCTAGTTCTTAACACTATCTTCATATACATTTTCTTTCATCGTATTTTAGGTATTTTTATCCTCTTACCAGGATAATCTGATAAAAACAAAATCTCAGAATTGCTAAATGAGTTGTTCAGTGTCTGTGAAACATAACCGGTGCTTGCTGTCTGTCACATGCTCTTTGTACTCTTCATGCTGTTCCTTATACAAAATGACGCCACTGAATAACCGAATAACCAGTTTCACAGAATCAAAGTGTCTTCATTTGTAAGGTTTCTTTATACTTGATTTGTTTATTAATTTATTCCTCAAAGGAATTGAGACAGTTTATAAAAAATTAACATTTCAAAACCAAAACTTAATGCTCTTGCAATTTTCAAAGTGTTCGATAATTAAGAGGGAGTGAAAAATAAGATTATGGTGGACACGTTTCTGTTGCATTAATGGCAGCACTGATTGGGCCACATAATTAAAATTACTCCCAGCGCTAAAATTGTGGATTGCTATGTCTGGAGGTCAGAGGAGACAGTGAGTGAAAGGATGGAGCATTCAGTAAAGCTAGATTGAGCATCTGTGGAAAGAGCAAGCACAGAATCAAGGGAACCTAAGTGATCAGTAAATCTTGAAGTGCTAAAGAGATAAGAACGCAATATCTTTTAGAAAAGCTGCCATAGTTGAGCTCAGATAATCACCCCCATTTTGTGCCCACTGCGGGGTTGCTTGCTTTCAGCGTTCAGAAAACGGTTTTCGCTTTTTTCTGGGTCCACATGCTGATTGTCTCAGTCGGGCAGAGATGGTGTAGTATGCCCAGTCTCAGGCATGGATCACTTAGAATCCCCAAGAGTTTCTGGAAGCTTCTCCAGGGGGATGTCACTGTGAGGAGACAGAGCAAGAAGTCCTCAAAACTGATTGGAAATCCCTCTTCTGCTCTTCTCATTTATTTTCTTCAAATCATATTTCTTTAACTTATCAGCGTTTCCCTAATAATAATAGCTGATGTCCATTTATGCTTACCAAGTAGTTAACTTTGAAACATGCTGTAACTTTTCCATTTAAAGTATGAAGAAAGTGAATGTGTAATGATGAGAAAGTGACTCCAAAGCAATCGGTAAGTCGGTAGGACATGGAGCTGTGATTAGACTGTGGAAGTTCTGACCCTTCTCACACTTACAATTTCACTTTTATCCCCTGGGCACCAGTGTCTTTAGTGTGATAAGAATAAAGTGCTTTCTGGGGTTGTGACGGCTATATGTCAGATGGAACGGTATTATCCTATTTAATGTGACAGAAGTCTGGGATAATCTTGAGCAGAATTGATTTGAAATAAAAGAAGGCCTTTGCATTTTTACCCTTATCTATTTGCACTTGGTTCTTTCAATTTAATTAACTTAAATTATTTTTACAATTTTATCCATTCTGTACTACTTTAGTCCTGTGCAGCCCTATCGAGAAAGGTAAAGGAGGGAATGTGAGAAGAAAGAAAAGTAAAGGAAATCAAAGTTACAAGAGACCAAACTATACCCTAGGAAGGAGGATCAAAGAGAAGAGACAGGAGACAGGGAATGATTTTTAAAATACACCTTCACAAACGCTAAAATAGTTGTTCAAGTCAGATAAATAAAGGTTGTAGTGACATAACAGATAGCCCTCATATCAAAATAGCTCTCGGAAAGAGACATTTTTGTCTCTTTCATGTAGGATACACCAAAATTCTTGAAAATGTTCAAAAACACACCTCTCCCCATGGAGTCCTAGCATTTTGGGATACCGTGAATTCATGGCACCCCCACTTCAACATGGGGCCCCGGAATCATGGCCCCAGGGAGAGAAAAGCCTGAGGCATTAAGCTCAGGCAGTATAGGACTTGTATTTACATTTCGGTGTCTAAAGTAGTTCTGACCTTAGAATGGGAGGGAGACTAGAGTCTTCCCATATGACTAGAAGAAGAGAATTAGATACCTCTGCATGTAATTTTGTCTTTTATAATAGCTACCAGAGAAAATCATCAATTGTCACTGGGGAAAAATGCAAAGTTTCGATCAGGATTTAGCCTGTCATTTGGTTGTCTCTAGATTATTGAGTTGGGAAGTAGCTCGGAATCAGGGTTAAAGGAGAGTACTGCATTCACCTTCATTTTCTTTTCCTTCCCTCCTTCCTCCCTTCTTCCCTTCCCCCTCCCTCCTCTTTCCTTCCCTCCCTTCTTCTCTCTCTCCCTTCTTCTCTCTCTCTCTCTCTCTCTCTCTCTCTCTCTCTCTCTCTCTCTCTCTGGTTGCTGGGTGTTGAACCCAGGGCCTTTGCATTGACCTACATTCCAGTTGTTTTTTGTTCTTTATTTTGAAACTGGGTCTTTCTAAGTCACAAAGTCCCTAAGGTTGGGCTCAAACTAGTGTTCCTTCTGCCTCAGCCTCCCAGTGGGCTGGGACTGTAGGCATGTGCCAGGACACCCAGCTTCCCCTTCATTTTCTATTATGACATTGAGTATCACATTACTGCTACTCGCTTCTTAAGCACGTTGGGGGTATTTGACAAAAGAGAAAACCTTGAACACACATAGATTTCCAAGTGTCTTTTGAGGAAGTGAAATGGGAAGGCAAAACATTTTGTTTAGTTAGAGATGTGTCTGGATGTCTTTTAGGATATGCTTAGTATCTTGATACTTTGTATCAAGATAAAAAAATCAAATAGTTGAGATGCTTAAAAATAAAGAAAAATTTTAAAATGACATTGCAGTAAAATATTCTTAAATCTATTTGATTTCATGGTGTTTTTCATATTTTCTAATTTTGTCTGGATTTTTTTTTACATGACAAGAATTTAATAGAAAAATAATTCCCAATTCAGACTGTAACTGCCTAATTTACTCATAATAAGTTCTATTCTGTGACGAGAGAAACCTGTCTCTTGCCTGGTACAAGAAGTCGTACCCTGAGCACACTCAGGCTATAAATGATTCTGTAAAATAGATAGCATTATGTGCTTAAATACCCATGAGCAGGTGTTAAAATTGGAAGCATGTGAAGTATTCTTTTTGGGGAGAGAAGAAGATACCACGAGTGACCTCTCCAGGTAGAGCAGGGATTCGATTTCATAGGCTAATTTTTAAATTCTTTAGCTCTAAACCTTAGATCAGAATAGTAAAATAGACAGCTGGGTGATTAAACTTTAAGGAGTCTCAGGATTTTTTAGCCTCTTCTTTATTACATTTTCCTCTTTATGCCACTATTCTTAATTAGAAACCTCCATTTTTTAATTTTAAAATAATTTATGTCTTGCTTTCCTGATGCTGGGTATCACCAACTTGTAATTTCTGGCTGATTTTAGTTAACATTTGTGTAGGAATAGGAATTGCTCCCAAAAATTGACCCGATCTCCACCATTCCTACCTGTTAAAGAGTTCTGTACATTGTGTTAACACTTAGTTCCCAATTTCAGTGTTTTTAAATAAAAAAACCTAATATACTTATTTCTTATATACTTATTGTGTCCAGTTTATCTCAGCTGTCTTCAGTGTGAGTGATAAAATTGATGAACTCTGTAGACACAGATGAATGATGTGGAGACCTAGTCAGGGGATGAAGTTCTAGGGAGAGGTGATCAGAGAGGTTTTTATTGTCTTAAAATCCAGAGACAGTGTGCTGTTCAAAAATAATTCTAGAAGGTAATATTTAAAATAGGTGCATGTATGAAAATGTGAGCAAGTAAACTCGTGTTTGGATCACAATAGTCTAAAGTTTCTTTGATAGGTGTATATATTACTCATAATTTCTTGGGTGCTGACCATCCACCGCACCAGCTACAAACTGGTTTTACTTTATCAGACTCTTAGGTGTTTAACATGAGTTTTAAAATGTTAATGTTGTTGAAACATTTAAATAAGTCATTATATTATTGCTTATTAACTTTATGTGTATTAGAATGTTAGTGTCTATTATAAACATGAATATATAAAGTGAGTTAATTGCATTTAAATTTATTGTGTTCGTCTTTATATCATCTTCATCATTGAACAAGTTTCTCCATACACGCTCATTATTCTGGATTTTTTGACATTTGCTTATCAGAATGTGCATTTATAGGACTGTCAGCAGTGTTCTGTGATTTACTAAAATTCATATAAACACGCATGATATTATTTTTGGCACTAGTACAAGCTGATTTGAATTGAAGAATGACCTAGGAATTACTTTTATATACCTATACTGCCTAATTCCTGATAATTCAATCATGATAAATTTTAAAATCTGCTTTTCAAGCTAAGTCCCTGTATAATCAGAGTAAGATTTACACTCCGCTCATATAAAATATGGTGTTGTCTAATTTCTGTTATAGCTATCTTTCATTAACTATCTAGTAAAAACATTCCCTATTCCCAATGATGCTGATGAACCCCCCGTGAAAAAATGTGTTAATACCAAATATCGTTCTATTTCATATTACCAGAACTGAATACCAAGATGATACTGACCTTCTTTTGATCAAGTCATTGAACAATTGTGCTGATCAAACTAAATCATGCTAGAGGCATGATATGGAAGTCAGTTGATCTGGGAACAGCTGATTTCAAAAAGGAGAATGTTGCAAGAACATATGTTATTGTAATACATCCCACATATCCAGGGTTTCAAAACTGAATGTAAAGACTCTTAATACTGTTTTTACTGTGATAGCTATCTCCATATTTTCACTGCTGAAAGTGTTTTCTCTAGAGGATGATTTCTTCACCATCCACTAAAGTCTTAGTAACCGAATGCATGAATACTTTAGAGGGAAGGAACTCCACTTTTTTTTTCTCATTTGTTTTCACATCTCAGGGACCTGACAACTGTACAAAGTGCTCTCATTTTAAGGATGGCCCGAACTGTGTGGAGAAGTGTCCCGATGGCTTGCAGGGCGCCAACAGTTTCATTTTCAAGTATGCCGATCAGGATCGGGAGTGCCACCCGTGCCACCCGAACTGCACTCAAGGGTAAGCAGCCTTGCTAGCCGCGAGTTCTGCCATGTATGCGTGGCTGGTCCGCAGGCGCGTGCTTGCATCTTCATCTGCTAGATTGTCTCCTGAATGCAGAAGAGTCTTGCAAATCTCTCTTCATTTTTATAATTCCTACATTGGTTTTAAGAGAATCTAAGAGAATAAACGTTTTACTTTCCGAAATGTATCTATTTGTTACCTATAACCCTTCTAATGATATCTTCATAAAGCTAATGTCTAGTGTACTTTGCATTTAGTGTAGAAATTCTTCCAAATTTTACTATAGATCCAGGCAAGAAAGGAATTGAACTTTTGAGATTTGTGTTCATGGAATATTTAACAGAGGATTTCTGTTTCTTGTCGCTGTCAACTTAAAGTAAAGGTATCTCCCTTTGATATACGCTATGTTGAATTACTTCAACAAAATCTGAGTGAAGATTATGATAGAAAAAAGGAAACTCAGTGATATGTGTTTTAATAAAGTGATACATTTTGTAAAAGCAATTTTTGCATGTTTTTCTCAAACACAGAATTTCTTTGTAATAGGACCAGTCAAAGATTAGTGCACATTTTTCTGTCTTTCAAAAGAGTGTATTATACAATGTATAATTGATAAGAGTTCGATAGCAAAGGCAGAGAAGAAAAGCACTGAACTTACGAGAAACATTACTTATCTAGAAAATTTCACATACTATTTCTTAAAACAAAATTTTCTTAGTATGGATGGATTATTCTTTCTCTTTGCTCCAGAAGGTTTCACATACGTTATTCTTCTTCTGCCCACAAAACTTTTTTTTCTATTTTGAGTGCCTGCATGCATGTGCACATGTGTACACACACACACACACACACAGACACACACACACACATTTGTATGAACATTTGTTGTTGAGAATCATCTTGAGTACTTTGTATCTCTCAAGAAAGTGTGAGGGTCCGTAAAGAGATTTTTCTGCCAGATGAAGGCAGAAAACCTTGTTAGAGGTTATTGAAGAAGTTAAGCGAGCAAGATCATTTTCTGCCAAGAAAACATCAATTTGCAGAAGCTGCTACAATTTTCCGCAAGTCAGTGTAAGTCTCTGTATCAGTGGCAGACTCTCAGAAGGTAAAGTAGCATGCTGCCTTTCAAATTCAGATTCACCCATCAAGACCTGCCAGCTCTTTGGTTTATACAAAGGCACAGAGGTTGAGGATGAGGAAATAGGCACACACACACTTTGTTTCAAGGAAACTAGAAAAAATAAACTGCTCCTCTTGTGAGTTTTTGGCACACTCAAGTTAAAAGTATTTCATGAAAAAAACAACTGGTGCTTTCGGAGCAGAAGAAGGAGTCAGCAACAGAAAGAGAAAAGTTTGCCTGTTAAAATCATCCACGAGAGGGTTTTATTGTTTTGCAGCTAAAATTAAACCAGTAAATTATTCAATATAATGTTGATGTCAACAGCTGTTGCCATTCAAAATGAGACCTTTTGCTGTTTTTGCAAATCTAATTACAATGAAGCCATTAGGGAAATGAATGTGAGATCGCACAGCCATAGTCTGGATATGTGGCTGGCGTGTCTTCCTCTCTGCCCTTTTAAATTATGATTGTATAATAAAGGAAAACGTATATAGTGAAGGAAAGAGTAGTAGGGAGCAATGGAAAGGGATCAAATTACCACAGTAACAAAATTTGGTCCTTAGGCAAAAGGGAGGACGAAGGTGTCATAGGGAGCAATTCTTTGCAGATCACATGGGAACCAACTCCAAATAAATAAAAAGAAAATGCTCTTAGCAACTCATGACTGCAGAATCATGGTGAGAGAGAATTTGAGTATTATAGTCCCCAGAATAAAATACTGTACTCCTCAAGCTGAATATTGAACTCCCCAGCATTTTCCAAGGTAAATGTATTCTCTAATGACTCACTTTGTCCTGAGAGATTTTGATAGTTTCCTTTAGTTTTCTGCTATCCTTTTATTTTTAAATAGCCCCCATATTTTCCAGGTCCATTCACTTCATGAGTGTGCTTTGATTACAGCCCCGTATTAAAATTTAGGAATTCCCCAAGTGTAGGAATCCTGTTTTCTCATCCCCATTGTACTGTATTGCTGCGCAGCCTGCCATGCTTTGAGATCTTGTCCTGAAGCGGTAAGGTCTTCTGTCCCTTCAGCTCAAGTTGAACATGAATGTGCAGAAGCATGATCTTTCCATATAAAGATCACAGCAGCCGTGGGGCTGACGGGGTCAGTGACGATTTTTATTCCTAGACAAGTGTAATAACTCAGTATCCGTAAGTGTGAGCTCCGCAGGCCAGTGGTACTTGGGAAAGCAGCTTTCCTTTTCTATGCCAATATTATGTCAGATAATCAAAGAACCACATTAATGGAAATCATCCTTCCAATTATATTTTTTAGAAGTACGGTTCTTACTTTGAATACTGTGTGATGATTTTTCTGAAAATAAAATTATCTACGCGATACCTTAAAAGCACTTGGACTGCTCTAAAAGTACATGAACGATATTGGTTCTAATTAAGTTCTTCAGCCCCTTTCTAAATAGGTTATTCATTTAGCCTCTACTAGGACATTCTTACCAGTATCCCTAGCAGAGGAGAAAAAGTAACTTTTTCTCTTCTTGTTACGAGCAGAGGACACATTTTTATGGAATATTTTTATTTCATCCATTCTTCAACTTGGTTACACCGGATACATGTTCTGTATCAGAGAGTGACAGAAACAAGCCAGGCACAACTCTTGGCCACCAGGAACTCACAATCCAGGGGGTTTTTGTTTTTCAATTCATAGATCTATTTAGAGACCTTCTGTACTGTACTAGATTTTGAAGTGATGAACAAGAATTTAAAATTTAGGCATGATGTCCATATTTGTATTTAGCAATTTTTGAATTTTAAAAGAGGTCTTGTAAACTAAATTTATGATGTAATTAGATGAAAGCGAATGCAGAGATTATAATTTGTTCAGTAACATCACATCGAGTCCTTGTTATTTTAATGTTGATTTCATTTTTATTTTATTTCAAGCCAAATATGCATATTAGACATAGACGGTATTATTTATTTCATAGGACATTTTAAAAATCTCATTAATTTTTTTGTTACTATCAGAACCTTAATTTCATATATAGGCTATTATGGATAGTTTTCTTATATTTTAAATTTATATAATGAAAATGTATCCATTGACCGATAAAGAGAAAACTTGCTAAATTAGATCTATAATATTTAAATTGAAAAATTTTTAAAAATTTTTATGTTTATTTCAAAATTTGGAGGCAATTTCCCCAAAATATCTAAGCTGTGTTTGTTATATTATATATCAAGGTACTTATGCATTATTAAGTACAAGAAAACATGGCTCAATATTCAGAATTCCAGTATTGTTTTGGAGTGTGTTAGACATGTAATGAGTTTCTTTTCTGACCTTTCTGTAAATACTCTACTTTGGAACACTTACTTATTTTTCAGTTTTTTTAATTCCATATCCTATTTCAGTCCTTTATTTGCCATGTTGACTTTTCAAAAGTTTGAAGAAAAAAAAAAATCAAAAATGGGGCTGGGGATTTAGCTCAGCGGTTAAAGTGCTTGCCTTGCAAGCACAAGGACCCGAGTTCGATCCTCAGCACCAAAAAAAAAAAAAAAAAATCAAAAGTTTGATGTTTCTCTTATGATCTTGCTGAATCAATACAAATTACCTGTAATAATTAGTGCCTTATGTAGAGAAAACTCGAAAAGTTGAAATACAATATGCATCTTCAAATACACTGTGACTTATACTTTGAGAAGTTGTCTCATTTCTATCATACCCTCGTTTTCCTTGGTCTTTAGTTTGTTTCTTTTGTCTTCTGTTTATAAATATGTTTAAATCACAAATATCCTATGCAATCTCCTTATACACCTATTTTGAAACCACATCCAGCTCCCCCTTAGTCCCTCCTCTCCACTGTCTTTTAACTATTGTCCTTTTCCAATTTGTTTTTCAATTTAAAGCAACTTAAATTGTAGAAACCTCCATAATGACAAAAAGCTCCTTGTACTTATCTTACTAGACTCCTCTTCACTTTATACTAACAATCACCTATTCTTTCTTGAGGTTCATTTTGGATTTGGTTTATAACACAGGGTTTTCAACCAATGTTAATTATATTTTCCCATTTTTTGGTCACAAAATTTTATTGGGTGTCATATGCTACTGAAGTTCCTTGAGCTCAAATCTTGCATGTCTACTTTTCTCATTTTATGTATCCTCCTTCAGCCATCTATCCACATATGTCATTTCATCTTTATCCTATGAGCTATTTCAAAATGCATCATTTGTACCTTCTTCCCTCTTGTAGCCCTAGAATCATCTTTCTACCTCCTGAGGAACATCTCAACCTAATGTTGAATAAACAACCCTAAATTCTAGCATCAATAACTCCACTCCCCTACTCACACACAAAGACTCATGAGGGTCCTCTTGGATTCTCTTACTCACAGTACCATTGTTACAGTTAGAAATATAAGCCATTGCTAAGTCTTTTTTTTGGGGGGGTACCAGGAATCGAACTCAGGACCTCATGCTTGCAAGGCAAGCACTCTAACCACTGAGTAAATCCCCGGCCCTAAGTCTTTTGATCTTTTTACTTCCATCATTAAATCAGCCATCAACCTCCTTTTTTTTCTCCCCAGACCTTTAAAGCCATTTCGTGAATCTGCCCCTTTGCTGGTATCCCAATTGCTATTTCACTAGTTCAGTCCACCACCTCTTATATGGACTAACATATTCTTCCTGCTGAAGGTGTCAACCTGGTTTCCAGCAGACTAACATCCATGTGGCAAAGAGACCTATTTACCACACAAATGTAGAAACTTTATAACTTCTCTAAAATTGTACAGTTGTTTTCCATTAAGCTCGTTACTGAACAAATCCCCAAATCTGCCTCCTATCTAATATTCATTCTTATTTTTTTCAGTTGCCTCAATTTTGCGCTCCAACTACTCAGAATTACTTCTAATTGTTCATATGCACCACGCATTGCTTCAAATCTCTGACTTTGCTTCTGCTGTTCATTACACCCTAAAAGACATTGTCATACCAATTCCAGGTTCCTCCACTCCAGACACAAGTTTTCTGACACTTCCAGAAGAATGTGGATAACTTTCTGGAGCTGGAAGCTTCTGTATTTCCCTAAACCACTTTTTCATGTGTCTTACTACCCTTGCCACATTATCCGATGCACATGTATTTATGCATCTATCTCCTTTATTAAATTGTGACAGAAATCAATATAGGAAACATATCTAATGCATTTTTTTCTCTGCAGTTTCTAGAAGAGTACAATCATTTTAGCAGGCATGTAACATGATTTTTTTGAATAGGTGAAGACCTCTTATTATTCACACTTGCCCTTCAGGTTGAATTTCACAACTGAATTTTTTTATCTTTCCAGGGTTATTATAAAGATTATAAGCTAACCATAGCTTTTCAGATTCTCACTTGGAAATGTGCAGTAGACTATTAATTTTATAACATGGCAAGACTGTATTCAAAAAACGTTTTGAAGACATAAGAGAAAAACATACGCTCTTCAAAATAGGATAAGAGAAAGTCATGTAAGACAATTTGGAAGATGTTTTGATAGTTGATTTTTCATTTTTACAAATGCTTTTGATTATGAATTATGTATGATACCAATTCAGGATTATGTACTAAGGTCATTTCCTATCTGCTTGTTTTTTAAAGACTTTTGTCACAGATGTATTTACCATATTTCTGTAAGTTAAAATTTGCTACTGAAAATGAATCTTTAAAACAAAAACACAAGCAAACCAGTTCTGTAGCTAGTAGGGATGTTATAACTGATATTATTGGAGCAGAGATGTAGTGATTTAATTGTTATTTTAGATAAGCTGTATTATTCACTAATGCCTGGTTTCACCTTATATATAGGCCCTTTTATACATCATTTAAATGAAGCTTAATCTTTTTCAATGTTGAAAACTAAGAGTTTGGATTATATATATACTTTTGGATCTATATATACTTTGGATATATATATACTTTTGGATATATATATACTTTTGGGGAGATATATATCTATATCTATATCTATATCTATATCTATATCTATATCTATATCTATATCTATCTATCTATCTATCTATCTATCTATCTATATCTCCTGTATCACCAGGCCAATTCAGCAGTTCTATATGCTATAGCTGAATAAGCTATATAGGAGAAATCTTAATAATCTCCTAGATCTGTTTATCATTGATGAAAAAGGGGGAAATAAATACAATTCTAGAAGATAAGAAGATGGAAGAAATAATATTTCCATAACAGCTCAAAATGAAATTCTATAGACTATGCATTAGGATTATGTATACTTACATGAATTTACTTAAATGTTCATCTCAGTAGATTCTTTAGTTGTCTGCATTTCTGTTTATTCATTTACTTACATAGTTTTTATTTGTTATTATTTGAATTAAATGTAATGAGAGTTTAAAAGTCTGTTTTTACTTTCACATTATAAAACTGCTATTTTAAAAGAGGCCATCAAGATAAACTGTGGTATGATAAAATCAGTAATTTGCTCTGTAAATAAATTCATGTTTAAAGACAAATAATGTTTTAAAGACAGTCATAATGAAGGATTAAAATGACCTGCTTATGTAAAGTACTCATGGTAATAGCATTAAAGCACTTTAACTCATTTTCCACCCAAAGCAACCTTTAATAAGCATTAACCGTCAGGTTATTATATTATATGTAATTCTTCATGTTTTCTTTTTAATTGATTTTGGTCTTTACTTAAAGCCTTTTAGAGGAAATCATGCATGTAAAAACAATTACCATCATGGAAATATCAAGTTATTCATCAAGATGTATAATCATGAATGATGCAAATGAATTGAAATTCATAGAAATGACCTCTCTTTGTTTGGATGTTAGCCAGAGAACCATGTAAAGTTTCCTTTACTGCGGACATTTCTTGGCATTCCACTTGGGTGGTAATTGCTGTTCATTTCTGTGTGTTCGTCAAGCAGTAATCTTCTCCTTGGCTTTAGATTCATGGTTTCCAAAATCTCTAGTAATGGAAATTAAGAATTTAACAGGGCTTAATGTGTCATACTGATTCTTTTCAAAGCTAATTTTCTTTCCATGTATTTCTTTTTAAATCCACGTCCTCTGCAGGTGCATAGGCTCGAGTATTGAAGACTGCATCGGCCTGATGGATAGGTACTTGGCGTGCTTGCTTTCCGTGCCCTCCTCCGGGGCTGTGTGTGCAAGCGCTGGTGCATGTGTGTGCATGGCACTGTGGATGCGCAATGATGTTCTGTGTTCTGTAATTGCCCGCAGGTGTAACGGTCCCACTATTCATGCCTGCATCTACTACCCATGGGAGGGCCATTCCAGTTCACCACAACATGCTAGGTAACACCTACCATGTTTCCATTTGATCACTCAAGTCCTTTCTCAGTTTTCATGGACGAAAGTACTAACCAGTTGAATTAAAGTTACGGTACCTTAAATTAGAGAGTTATTACAGAGCCAGAAACACTTTGTTTTTCAAGCCGCCAGTTTGAACTGTTTTTCCTCATTCATTTCAGTTTCAGAGTTCTAATTAGCATTGCCATTTATTTTTAATTTTGTGCAATTTGAAAATGATTTTGAATTATTAATCTAGGGCATTAGAGAATGTTTTCAGTCTTAATTCTCTACATAGTTATAAAAAGAAATATTTTTAAGGGAAGAAGTTGCAAAAATTTGCCTATGCTTATATTTCTAATACAATTTGAATTCAGTTCTGATTTTACATTATTTTGAAGTGATTAATATATTATCTAAGTAAAAGAATAACAATAGAATAAATGTTATATAGAAAATATTTTGTGTGGGTAAAAGTATTGTCTGGTATTACAAATAAGAACAAAATTTTTTTTCATGTTCACACAAAACCTAAACACGAATGTTTAATCATAATCACCAAAAACTGGAATATACTTAAATGTTCTTCAATTTTGGCATATCCATGCATTGTAACACTATTGAGTAATAAAAAGTAACAAACTGCTACTATACATAGCATGGATGGATCTCATATACATTATGCAAATTACAGGAAGCCCGACTGTTAGGAATACATACTGTACAATTTCATTTATATGGCATTCTGAGAAAGGCAAAGCTATAGGGACAGACTATCAGTTAGTTTTGCCAGGGGCCGAAATTTGGGAGATTAGGTTGATTAGAGAAGCAGCAGGGGATTTAGAGGAATAACAGAATATTCTGTATCTCCATTTTGATGATGGTTGCACAAATTAAAGGGCTTGTGAAAACCTGTAGAACTTTATATTTCACTGTATATAAGTTACATAAAGTCTGAATTTAACTATTTATAAACTATAATCTGGTAAACCCAACTTTTTAAACATCTCATGAAATATTTCCTAAATAAGAAAACAATTACTTCATAACTTTGTACAGAAATATTATTAACTTCATCAGACAAATCAATGGTATCATTTTGGATGAGATAAAGTAATGATACAATGCTATTATCATAGGAGAATTTTGGATAAACATGGCCTTTTAATATAAACTTTTGTTTTGAAACGTAACATAAAAATGCACAAAACAAATAAAAAGACAGTGAATTTCTCCAAAATGAAACATTTGTGTAACCATCAGCCAGATAAAAAATACAAATGACAATAGAACCCCAGAAACTCCTTTGTGCCTTCTGGGGCACAGGGTTGTAACTGGTGTCCCGAATTGTAACACCACAGGTCGGTTTGTCTGTTTTTTTTTTCGCTTTATATAAATTCAATCATATAGTATACAGCTATACATCTGGCTTTCTTTGCTAAATATTATATTTATGAGATTCATCTATGTTACTGAATTCAGCTGTAGTATTTTCATTCATTTATTGTTGCCTTTAAATATTTTTAAAATTTAAAGTGACCCAATGAGTGATGTGTTATCTTAATAAATTGTTTTTAATGATGAAAATAGAGACATTAAATCTCCCAAATCAAGTATATGCTAGAGTGAATTATTTAAACAACAGTGGCACTTTGACACCTGGGCACAATCAATACTAATCAGTATAGTTGTTTAGAGTAAGGTAAAGTTAGGAAAAACAAAGCAAAGAAAAGGGCAGAGTGGTACAAAGGGCAAAGAAGAGAGAAGAAAAGGGACAAAGTAACAGAAGTCTAAAGTGTAGTTTTAGAAACCACAGTTCATCCTGGATTGTTGCTAAATTCATAAAATAATGTTTTCTTCTTTGAGTCATTGGTTGCATCGCTTTGAAGAATGTTTTCACATTTGTTACGATGATTTTCTTATAATTATCTCAGTGGAGTAGTAGGAGACATTACCGTGTGGTGTCAATTGTGCAGTCTTTGGAATCGTGTTTTCTAGTTCAAATCCAGGCTCTACCATTTCCGGTCATGGCAGTGGGTCAGTTCCTGAAATTATTTTGGTGTCTTGATGCAAAAGGATAATGTTAATATACCACAGTTCTTAAACTGGTTAAGAAGACTAGATGTCTATATCCTTAATGCAGTATCTGGTTCGTAGAAATCACCCAATAGGGTTATCAGTTGCTTTGGAAAAGTGTTTGTGATCATGCAGGGGCATCTTATCACAAAGTGGATGCAAAGAATGAGTGTGGCAAGCATCACTTTTTTCAAATCCTTAAGGTTGCAGTACTTGCCCCTCTGTAATGAGTGTACCTTTCACTGAAAGCAGGAGACTAGTCTAATAAGATTTCAAGTTATTTTCCAGTTTTAAACCTTGTGATAGTTTCTTTTTTCCTCCTCTGTCTTGATTGATTAAAGCAAATATTCCATTTGCAAAAAAACACCTTTGGAAATAATTATTTAAAGTTTCATAAACCATTCTTAAACTTGGAGATTATCCAAATGCCTTGTTTTCTTTCTGTCTCAAAAAATTGCTTTGAGCATGTCATCGTGGCTCTTTTGAAATATTTAGAGTTCGTAATCCCTACTGCCCCATTATGCTGTATTCTCTTGCCTAAACCAGCAGGAAGAAAGATGGAAGATTTAAATGAAAACAGGTGAAATGTTTCCAATCTTGATCGACTTTCATTTTCTAAGCAGTGTTATTCTTTCCCAAGCCTGCAGTTTGTGAACTGGTTTTCCACACTTCATTTACCTTACAGGCTGCTGCTGGAAATTCTTCCAGGAAGATTGGATAGGATAGAACAGAATGGGTTATTTTCCTCTTTAGTGTCCTAGAATATGCTGTTTATAAGGAAAATACTACCTGATATTTTAGAACCTTTCCCTACTTTTCTCATTGGAATTAAACAGCTTAAAAATAATATTTACTTTCACCAATCTTTCCCCACTAGTACTTCTTCTCTACTTTTCGTAGTTCTTTTTCCCTCAAAATCTTCTGAAGAAATATGTTTATTGAGATCATTATTCTCTTCTCTGTGACACTTATTTTACTTTGCACTTACATTATTTTCATATAGATTCTGGTAGAACAACATAGTAGATTCTGTTCTGTTTGGATTCTTTATCAAGTAAATGTCCAAAACCTTGTAAAATCCTGGCCTCTTATTCCAGAAGGCCCTAAATTTATTAATCTCAGTAAGCAAAAGCTCTCTTGGTGAAGCATTTCTGCATTAAATTAGCAATACATAATGTTAACTGACTAAGGATTATTTTTTAATTTGTGAGAAAAATTATTTAAATGTTTAGATAAACTGTTCAAGTATTTTTTATCTGGCTCCTTGCTCCAATTCAATCATTGTAGATGCTCCACACTATGAAATAAAATAATTGAACTCAGTTTAACTCTCTCCATCTCATACGGGCAGCTAGTTGAAATGTTTCATATTTTTGTCACATTTTAGTGTCTGTGTCCTCCTCTTACTTTGGAGTATAGTTTTTATTACCTAAGAGGTCACAAACAGTTTATTCTTTATCAATGTGACCCATATGTGGGATACGAGCAATATGATGTAATATTCTTGGCACAACTTGCACAGAGGGCACAAATTTTTCTTTGTTTTTCCCTCAAGGAACTTAGTTCATAACTTACATCCAAATCAAATGGTCAAAATCGCCCACGGACGGGTACCTCAGCTGAGTGGCAGTTGTATTATGATCCCCAAGTCCAATAAATAAAAGTACATAGCCTTTATATTATAAGTCTATCCTCAGCCCATCACATTCTGTATATTATATTTACTTTTGAATTAAAGAAAGTTCAAGAGGTGGATCTCTTCTTTTCCAGTTGATTTTTTTCCCACACTTCCTAGAACTTATGAAATACCAAAATTACCAGGGAATTTTGAGCATCTCAGCTCAGGTTTTAATTATTTTTCATAACATTCAAGTTGTGATGTTAAACGGAGTATTCCATTCCCAAGGTTGTTTGAGTGCTTTTACATTGATATCATAATAATCATAGTTTTTTACTAAACTTTTTTGGTATCCTGGACATTTTAATATTATACACAAACTCCTTGGCCATAAAAATCTGACCAAAATAACCTGTATTTATGACTGAATGTCAAAAGAGGCTTTTACAACAATTGACTTTAGCAATAAAATAGAAAGCCAAAAGATATCATTATTAAATTGGCAGGATGTTGATTATATTCATTAAGGATCAAAGCAAAAAATTCAGTTGGTAGAAGGAACCATTATGCATATCTTTCCCTCTTTTCCATGAACACCTTTCTGTAGTATGGACAATATAATTCTTTGTAATTATTAATTTCTAATTTGGAACTATGTCAGGGCTTCCTGCAGCCCACTAACTAAAAATTATCTTAAGCTTTATTGAAATTAATTATGGATAGCCTGTTGTCTACTATTAAAAATAAAAGCTAACAAGAATAGTAGCTATTCCTAAAGCCTTGACTCTTTTCTTTATACAAACATTTCTAGTTTTAAAAGTACCTAACATATGTTATTGGGCATATGTTATTTCAGTATATGTTATTTCAGTATTTCACTGTTTGCATGTTTTTATAAAGTACAATTTAGAGGTTTTGTTATGTCTTCGGCATTACTGATCATTTTTAATTGGGGTATTTCGTATATTAGAAATATTAATTTCTGTTTTATAACATTTAATTTGTAACAACACCCTTTCCAAGTAGGGTACACCTAAATTATCAAAAAGTAAAAATATAAACCCTTTGGGAGCTTCCATGTATAATAATGCTTTGATAGTATAAAAAGGAAGTAGAAAAATAGCAGATAAGGCAATATAACCCAGATAATTCCTTATACAGAGAAATTCCCCATGCTTCCCAAAAGGAGTAAGAGACAAGTTAAACAAGTGATGTAAGTAAAAGTTATATATGTAAAAATGGACTCAATAAAACAACCTAGCACCCTACTAAGATACAACACAGCAGTTATCGGTAAAATATTAGACAGCTAAAGCAATACCTCACCTAGTCATTGCCTGAGTTTATTAACTGAATGAGTTTAAATCAATGTATCGCGAAAGGAATTTGTTACTGTATATAGCAAATGTCCTTGATCTTATACTAGTGTTCAGTTCTTAAAAACATATATTAAGTATATTTATGAAATGATTTCAGTTCTATAGAGGAAAAAAAGAATAACTGTGTAACAATGAATGTACTAAAGTGAACTGTGAACGTGTGAAACTATCAGTGAATTCGCATCCGTGCAATCATAGTGTGGTCCACAAACCTATGTTGAAATTCCCAATATCACACACCTGGATTATATACTCTTCGATAACTAAAATACTAATGATTAAAATATTAAAACTCGGTGATTAGATAAAGGAACTATTCAGTTACTATATAAGATATCTATTTCTGTGTAAATTACAGTAAATTTGGTAAAAAATGCACACAGTTCTATAGGTCGAGCACAGGCCTGGCATGGCTGGCGCCTCTCCTTGGGGTGTTACTAGGCTGAAATCCAGGCTGAAAATCTGCCAGACTCTTCCCAGCTGTGACGTGGAGTTCTCTTCCAAGTCCATTCGGGTTATTGGCAGACTCAAGTTCCTGAAGTCCTGAGACTGATGTTCCCATTTTGTTGCTTGTTATTTGGCAGGATTATGCTCGGCTTTTTGTACATGCGTGAATATTCCTTTTCATGAAACTTTCTAGCTTCCAGCTCATGATAATATGGCTGATCCTTCTCATTCTTTGAATTTCTTAGTTTATTTTTTTCTTTGACCTTTCAACCTACATTGGAGGTTCATGAGATTAAGTCAGGGCCACACAAATTATCTCCCTCTTTAAGTGACTTGAGACCTTAATTACATCAAATCTAGATTAGTGTTTGATTGACCAGATGAGTTGTATGTATGCACCCATGTTCATAATTCTGAAAGTCATTCACTACTTCTGCCTACCACACCTACCTGCTGTGGTGACTTAAGCAGGCAACATGTCCAATGTACCTTTTTAATTTTTTTCTTTCCGCATAAGGAAATTGTTTTCTGTCTCGTGCAACTCCTGCGTGACTAAGAGATTCATTGGCCATGCCATCTTCAAACACTATTTTCCATTCACCCCTCAAAAAGAAAAAAAGCCTGAAGCAAGCTTTATGATATTTTCTTAGGAACAAAACTATGATTTCTGTCCATATACATTATATCCTAAAAGATAAACGCTAAATGTCCATATTGGTGCTAGGTGCTCAACATTCCTTTCGTGAGTACTACTTCACAAATATAATTCTGACTAAAGCACCCCAGCTTAATGCCGAATTTCTAATCTTCTGAGCAAGATATCATATTGA